>JACXGJ010007980.1:0-28584 GCA_016801105.1 Esox niger | reverse complement strand
CCACCGCCATACATTCCTATTCTGAGTGTAATTCATCTGCAAAAAATTCGAAAAAAGCACATCAACTAAGTCAAAGAGGAATATATATAATATATATATATATATATATATATATATATGTATATATATATATATATATATATACATATATATATATATGTATATGTATCTTGTAATATGATTGAATTTTCTCACAACAGCAGTCCCCAGGCCTGAATCGGCTTCAAACCGAAGAAAGCTACGTAATTTGTCGTTGGATGAAAATGATGTTTACTGCTAAAGACCACGGTATATGTATGTTCATGGCATAATACTTGAAATATAATGCATCTTACCTGTAACTGAGAGGTGACAAGATGGAATCTCAGAGCCAGCCAGGTGAAAAAGGTTGTTCTGTCCTTGAGAAAGGCAATTAACCCTATTCATTTCATTATTTAGAACATTTTAGAAAATTTCTGAGGTGATCTTATTAACTAATAGTATTGTCTACTTTTTTGTTTATATTCAATTGCTGATAGACTACACTCCAGAGAAAGTCTTTTTTTATACCAGACTGTACCACTAGGGGGAGGCATTACAGTGTTTTGAAGACAGGTTTCTCTGTGACTGGGGGCTAGAAACATCACAGGATCGTTATAATCTGGTTCTGGTCATATTTCTTGAATGTATGGGTTTATTTCTTCAAAATAACAAGGTTACATTCGTTGTAATAAAGTAATTCAACCCACCTTTGTCAATTTTGTCATTTATTCCAGTGGTGTTGGTAATCCTAAAGGAAACAATTCAAATATTTTTTATTCTGAATTTTTGTAAACAGTTAACAAATAATGCATTTGATCATTTCTTAATGTTTTTAAGTACATATTTAAAATCTTTAAAAACAATTACCAATGGTTGTAAAAATGTTTGTATAGTAAATAGAATTCTGTATGAAACTATATAAATAAAATGTGGCTTTACAAAATTGCGAATAACAAAATTAATCAATTACAGGTTTGAATTCCATAAGTCATTGTCAAAATGTGAAAACACTGCAAAATTGCATGTAGACTATAAAAATGTTATTAAATATTTGCCAAAGAGTAACTTAATTTAGTTCAGATACATTATTTGTTATATAAAAAACTAAAACTGGTAACTGATATAATAAAACAATGTCATCCAAAAGAAGTAATGATCAAATGAATATTTGGAATGTTTGGGTCTGTTTTGTAACATATCATAAATGCTGTTATTCATAAAAGGAAATTGTCTTAGAACTCTATGACTTCCTCTTGCAGTCACCTGACTACCATTGCACACGTGAGATTGTTGCATATGTCCAGTAACCAAACACATTTACAGAAGAAGACTGCCTGGTGCGTCAACATTCTTAGAATAATGCAAATGCTGCTGAAAGAATATAATTAGATACAATGACATGACCAGTGTATTGAATCACTCTTAGAGCAAGAATTCCAAGTTGCTGCTAGAATCTTTAACTACATACATTTTTGGACTTTCAGTTGGGAATTTTAATACATTTACATTAATTCCAATAGAATTATCATTGCCTCTAGAGCTAGATCAACCACCATACTTTTACAAAATATATGTTTGTTAATTTCAAAACAAAGTGAATGTAAACATGCCTTGTATGGCCTGAAAACATGGTAAAACTATTATTATTAAATTATGAATGGTCAGTCTTTGGTTCTGTCATTGGTTCTGTCTATAAATATGTGGTTCCTTTTCTCTTGGCTCATCACTCTTGCCAAAACAGAGGAGGGATATCTGTTTCATTATCATTTAAATTAAGGACTTAATTTACTCACATGTTGGACTATATTTAGCAAATGAAGCAAAGTATTTCTAGATAGTTACCAAACATGCATAAAATAAGGAGATAAACAAAAATGCAAAACACAACAACACTGCCTAACAGCAATCCCGATTCGAAGAATCCAAGAGAGGTCAGAGGTGAAAAGTGTAGAATCACATGCAAATCGTGTCAAGGTAAGACCATGCAATTGGCCCCGCCCAGAGGCAATAAAAGGCCCAGTCTTTACAACCCACCATGATCAAACTTTCCATAAACTACGGCTTTATGGCCTGGCTTTAGTTAATGATTCAACTGACAGGTGACAAAGATCCACAGAATGTACATGGCAAAAAACGTCTGCCCCTTTTACTTCATTTATTTGACCTTCATTCCTCTTTCTCATGGGAATCATGAGAGGAGACATTTAAGTACATCTTAAGAGGGCAGATTTCCTTCACCTCGTAGTCTGCTCACAAATTATATCTCAACCTTCTGATAAAATGTAGAATCATCGTGACTCTTCATCACAAATGGAAATGTTATCCCCATAAACACAAAGCACATCACACATCAGACCTCAATAAATGTAAAATAGATGGTGTTGTAACATTTTCAAAAGTAAATAAAGCACACATTTCTTGTTTTTCCCTGGAACCTCTTTTAAGAACAGTGATTACCATATATACTTTTCCATAAAATGATTTCTATACTTTTAAATACTTCAGGTTATTGGGAATAAATGATCCTAAGTTAATTAATTTAACAAAAGGGTGTGAGTTTCTGTAGATTTACTCATTTACTTGTATTTTATCATGTGATGATCTACAAAGAACAATAATGACATGAATTACAGCACAATGCGAGTGTCTTTTTACACATCCTTCTGTCTACACCTTGAGAGATATCTTAAGTATGGAAATGTTGTGATTGCCGCTGATGCAGCCCAACACTGCCTAACTCATACCCAAGCCTATTAAGCAAGCTGACACTAAACTAAATGTATCATCTCTGTAAAACAATAAATCAGTCATAAATCTATAAACAACTAGATAAATCCCCCCAGGTGAGAATTCTATATATTCTGACTAATTTGTCAGCTAACTTGTTGCATGAAGATCTGGGTCTCTTAAAAAGTATATTTTCTGAGTATCTTCTGGAGGCCTCTATTTTGAATTTCAGATCAAATGTTTCATATGACAGTGCATAATGTCCTATTTCATTTGAGGATAGTGCCTCAAAGGTCTGTTTTACGGTTAAGAAAGTTATTTATCAATCCAGTTACCCCATTTTAATCTTTGCACACATGCTGAATGCCTTCTGTATGTTTTGGTTGTTTCCAGATTGACATTTGATTAATTGATACAAATAAAATCATACTAAGAAACATTTGCCTGACCCGATAACGGATAAGGGGTTGAAGATGAAACATGAACTAAGCAACATTATCTCCACAATATATCAACACTGTAAAAAACACTGAAGACTAACCTCAACCGAGTAGTGTAAATGGAAAACACTTTTGCAGGTGACATAAAATTAACATCAGGTTGTAATGTTAATCATAATCATCAACTATACATAGGATTTGTCTCACTGTATAAGAGATTTACCATTTACAATGCAATACCTATGTAACATCCTGAGCATGTCATATAAATCAACTGAAAAGTTTTCTTATCAACCAAAGTGATTACATATTACAGGTGACTAAATGTCATGATCCTTGCTCAATCTTTAACCTACTGTATCCTTCCACAAATTCTTACTATGACGTTTATTACATCGGTAAATACAAGGAAATTGCAGAAACATAAGTATTTCAAATGTAAGGCGATATAAACTTTAGAATTGTGTACATTTGGCCCATTTATGCTCAAGTAAACCTCTGGTATATAATATGTTATATAATATAAAATATTATTCTTAGAATGGTTCTATAACTGTTTTACACTAAATCCTGATGTGAGGTGATGCATTGACTTGTTGTTGGTTCACATCCAGTGCAGTAACTCTCCAAGACGTTCTCAGGTATGTGGGTGGAGAGCAGGAGTTGGAGATGGGGACAGAGCTCAAACAGTTCATCCTGCCATCAAGGGCTAGGAAGTTCTTTGATCCCTGCATTTGAACAGCCACTAGTTCCAATGGGGAAGTGACACAGGAACAGTGACAGGGCATCATACAAAGGGCACCAGGGCAATCCACGGGAAACTCTGACCCTGCACTACTGTACCTCAACATAATGTTGTGACAATGTTTCTATACGCAGCAATACATTGGATTAAAGACAGGAAGTTGATGCTGGTTTGGTCTCAGTCATTGAATGCCAGATTTCATTCAAAATGTCAGATAAATAGTAGTAACATTCCTAGTTTATGAACAAATAATCAATATGAGTATTATAAAACATTTCTGTACAATAAAAATTTGTCAAAATAGGATAGCAGCATTTTATCATTTACTGTATATTGATGATACTGGCATTCTTGACAATGATACGCAAAACATAAAATATTTACCAAACCATATTCCATTTGTCATTGGTTGCTGGTTGCCAGGATGATTTAGAAAAAGCTTCAACATCATCGTATTCACAAGGGATGATGCTGCCCAATTATTTTGGTTTTCAATTATTTTGTTACACTTAACATACTGTATTTCTCTGAGCAATTGTATTATATGCAAAACATTACCATATAATATAGTATTAATATTATTAATTTCATTCATCTGTATTAACAATGCTTATTATTATAGATGGATGTTGATTAAATCCTTTTTTTTATTACCAGAGAATACTATAAAATGAATAGTTCAGTAGTCAGGTGTTTGAAATATTAAAAAGGTATTAAAACACATGTCTTTTTTTGCCCTGTCAAATATTGGCCTACTGAAGATTTATAATACCATGTGAAAACTTACCGTATGAAGTGGAGTGCTGTGACACAGTGTAAAACATATTCTCTTTTTGCTTGTAACCTGAGTAAAAAAATTATTAACTTTTATTGCATCTCACCTCCTCCAGGTATGTTTCTCCCTCGTAGCCATAAAGCATTCTATTGATTTGCACCTGACTTTCGCATTCGCTTTGGCTTCCATGTCCCTGCCTGTCCAAGCTGATGCCTGCGAAAGCATGTTGACCAGAGCTAGCAGATTGTCGTTGGCACCTGCTTAGTGTGACTCCAGAATAATCAAGGATACGAGCACTACCACGCTTCATCTGTCTACTTATATAAGAGCTGATGTAAAATCGCAGTAGTGTGGATATGGTAACAAACCAATAAATGATCTTTTTTGAGTTAGGAAATGCTGTATCAAATGATTGACCTTGGTGTAACTGTTAGTATGTCAATAATCAGTCATTAAGATTAGGCAGGTACTGTATATTACAGTACAGAACAGGTGAAGACCCACTTGCATAGTTTAAATGTTGTCTTCTCTATACTCGAAGACTCCCACAATTTGCCAGAATTTCCAGTGTAGATCAATTGTGCTAAAATATGTCAGTTGATTTTCGATTAATTTGTTTTTGTTAAATTTTAAGAGGAATTGAGATTTTAGGTTTAAATAAAACAAAATATTTGCAGGTAAAAACAACAAATTTTAATAAATTGCTTTCTACTGCAGCATAAAATTAGTCACTTGCAATTAGTCACTTTGTTTCAAATTCAACATAATGGCAATGCCTGACTGGTTTGCTCAGTCGGTTCAATGCTAATAATGCCAATTTTGTACATTTGCTGGTGTGGGTGGTAAGGGGGTCGGACAGGATTGCCTCACCTTGCAGAGTTCTAGTGACTCCTTGTGGTTAGTCATGTGCTTACAAGTTCAATTATAGTTGTTTGCAAAAGAGCTCACCTTCCATTGCAGGGGATAAATATTATTTTTAATAGCTAAATAATATAGAAGGATATTGTGAGATGCACCTTCTTTAGTCCTCCTCATTTACTGGATGATCAAAATAAAGAGAAGAGAACTTCCACTAGACATTTTTTTTCTTTTCTCATCACTACCAGTATGTGGTATTGATGAGACATAATAAAATGTAATCTAGTTCTGGGTGTTCCTTAGCAACTAATATAGGATAGAGATTGTTCCTTCGAATCCTGAAGACAACAAGATGGAAAAACAGGGGAATCTGCTCTCTTGCAGGACAATTAACCCTCAAACATATTGAGGAGTCCTATGTATTTGAAACTTGAATGGATTCACAATAGGCACAGTAGAATTCCGCCTTGAGGCCTAGAGATTGCAATGAAATCCACCGAGACCATCCTATCAGCCAGGTGTTTTAATTATGCACTAATGCCAGTAAACGTCTCTTTAGTAGAAGCATATCACTTGAAATAAGGTGTGCAGTTCGTAAAAGTCATGTGTCACTGGAATTGGTTGGATTTGCTGACTCAGCAAAAGGCTGCAGGATTCCGGCTTTTCCACTTTTTGTCCTTGTTTAATACGATTGTAATGACAACAACTACACAGCTCCTTGGTATCTGTAATGAGGATGAAGACGCAACATTATCGGTCAGATAAAAGGAGGAAGAATATCAGGGAAGGTCATTAGAGGGTTGGTAATTGGTTGGTTAATTATTACCATAGATGCAGATATAACCTCAGTTCCTCAAATATGGCTGTGTGTGGTGCGGCTGTGCATGGATTACTGGGCAGCTCAGTGACAGAGGGCAAGTCAGGGCCAGCTATTAAAGGCCTGTTAATGTGGTTAATTAGCGGACTAAGGGGCCATAAACTTCCTCCTGCCAGCCAGCCGCGGAGATCAGAGATCTGTCCTCACATCTGCTCAGCATTGCTTACCTTAGCATGCCAGGAAGGCTGGAATAATTAAAGCGCCAACTTTAAAAAAGCATTTTTTCCAACCGATTCACCCTGTGAAATATAAACATGAGCATTTAGAGCGGAAGATGTTTTGTTTAGCAAAACTCAAGTTGTCTGGAGTTTACAGGGGCCACAACAGTCATATTTGCTTACTGTAAATCTGTTCTTTTACTTCTTATCTGTATTTGCCTTGTGATGTGCTTTTCCCAGAATATCTGGGCTCCCTCTGTCTTATTGACAATGGCTAATTTCTAGGTAAACATGTGAAATATGACACTTGCTTGTATTTGGCCGCTTTGCACCATTTTTCTTAACCTGATTGAGGAGGAGTCAATGACAGAGCCTTGACCTCAGGCTAGTTTGGTAGTTTACAGAAACACTCCTTTATAGTCAAATCAAAAGCAGCGGTAGCCTATTGTTGTAGTCTCAGAAACTGATTAACAATCTGTAGTAAAACGTAACAACCTCAAAGGCTACTTATCACAGGCTTGTCTTTATCAAAGGACTGTCAGATGTTGTAGCAAATGACAAAAAAACAACATACCTGTATGAATTACACTGGTACCCAATTGGTCAAATCAAAACTATGTATCTGTTCATTTTTTTAATTCTTTGAAGTATGTAAGGGTTCTTTCAGGCCTGAAATCTTTGTAATAACTCACATTAGTTCAAATTATGTTGAACAAATCCATATTTCCAGCCATTTTCACCAGATTTGAAATATTTTAAACCACCAGTACCAGCTCTGACATGCCATGGGAATAGGCATGTTAGGATCAGTTCACACTTGAATGACAGCTCAGGCCTGAAATTCACAGACGTCCTTCACAGGCTTCAACAGAAAGACAAAGCCAGAGCAGAGAGTTCAGCAATGCAAATCATCATGTATGAATGTTGTGTTACGTTCCCGCCATTGTCTCCTGGAGTCGAATGTACCTGTAGTATCACTGTTCCTCTGGGCCTCTTCTCCTGGGAGCTGTGAAGTGTGACTGACCAAGCCAGCTTAGTGATGTGGTGTGAACTTTGACACCATGTCAGAGGAGGAACTCCAGCTCACGAAGTAGACTAAACATGTACCCCATTATGTACTTCTAGTACGCCAGGAATGCTCCCAAAGGACGTGTGGCATTAACAGTAAACATCCAGCATATATTTATTTAGTAGATGTAAGAGTAGATACAGTCATCACATTTAAAAATGTGTATATGGAAAGTTCTTCATGTCAATCTGTGTGCAAGGATTATGGGACAATCATCATCGTTTAAACTGTGCCAACACATATACAAAGTCAGACCATAGGAGACCATAGAGATGAAGCACATGATCGATGATACATAACAAAATAAGAAAACATGTGAGTGGAGACAAGGAAGGATTCTTCTTTTTTATCACAACTGGGCAGTGTGGTCCTTGATCAAGGTAAGCCTGACTGGGAACAAGTGTCGCATAATAGGCTGGATTCCAACCGGAGATTCTCTGACATTTCAGTGTCCTAGCCACACTTAACGTCTGACGTGCCACCCTTCACACCTAAACAAGCCAACCTCACTTGAAACGGTGTAAAAGAGGTGACAATAGTCATCCAGTTAACATGACAGAGAATTTTTGCATAGAGACATCATTGCACATTTTCATTAACAAATCTGAGTCGGAGGAGTCATTTCATATGAGGTGTGTGAAGAGTTGGTCAACAGAGCTCAATAAAATATGTAAAAGAAATTATAGACAATATGTTTTATGATAATTAATTGTAATATGGTGAGAACACTGATATCTTCCCACTAAATCTAAAAGGCCAACCGTGGATGTGTAGACTTCTCATTGACAAATGTACTTGATTGCTTACTTTTTTTTAAACTTTTCATTGGTTAAACATTCACCTTTTACAAGTATGTGACTCAAAGACCCAATATCTTCAAAGTTGCCAAACATGAACTTGGTTTAGATCAGGTTCTGCAACGTCATGTCGAAATCGTCATAATTATCAACAAGACAAAGGTTAATTACCCAGGCAAAAGGTGAGTCCACCAAATGTGCCACGAGGCATTTTCATTACTGTCTGACATCAGGACACTGAGTTCACTGAGCAATGCCAAAAAGATGCCACTGGAAACCATTCATGATGCCACATCCAAATAAATTTAAAGAAAAAATGTATTTTAACATTTTCTTATAATACTTTCAAAATGCTGAGCAAAGCTCTGACCATCTGTGAACATGACCTATATCACAACAAGTGGCCAGTGTGAAGGTAAAACATAGCATTACGTCTATTTGCCCTGATAGGAGAGGATTAGAGAGATTTGTTATCACTGTCTGTGAGACAGTAATTGATACAGGTTAATAGGCTGCAGGTATATTTGGTTTCCTAATTAAGGCCTCATTCTGCAATCACAACCATGCTTATAGGGTGGTCATGATGTTGCCAGGTGTAATATGCCTTGTATAAATGTCTGTTGTTCTGCATTTTATAATTATTATTTTTGTCTTAAATATACAATTGTATCACCTTTTTATAAACAGGGGACTGCTTTACTGCAGTTTATTCACTCTCTTATTCTCTGGGTTCATTTCTATTTCCAGAGGCAGACGCGTGCTATGGAATGCTAGTAGACTCAATTAAAAGGTTTACCTGACAAGGGCACTTAAGCATATCTGGCATTTATAGACAGCTACTGCATTGACACCATTCTGATTACTATTACTTTACAGCTCCCGTGTTTATTCAGAATAAATCTGACCAATATAGAGGATATTAGGGGGCAGTAAGTATATTGTAAATGAAAGTTTATGGTAAAACTGCCCCATAAACACGTGGCTATATAAGTTAGTAGGAGCACTGCAGAGGCAATTGTTTTTTATTGAAGGTGGTTAGAGTTATTTGCCTGGTTTAGTTTGTTTTTATTTGCTCTAATTAATTTGTCTATTTAAATAGATTATGAAAACATTCCCTTTTTGATTGGCCATTAATAGATTTGTTAATGGCCAATCATCTGTCAGAAATTATTAATTTAATTAATCCTTAAGGAAAATCTAACAACTTTAGTGGCAGGACACATGAGTAGTAATTGCTTTGAGAATATTATGAATAGAAATGGTCTGGATTTGTTTTCAGTTACTCCTTTTATTTGGAAATCACTGGTTTCTGTAGGCATATGAGATGAGAATTTAGTTTTGGTCGGCCATCTTGATATTTAAACAGCAAAGCTACGCTAATGGCTGTTGGCTGATAATCTGGTTGGCCTGTATGTTTTGGAGGTGTGCTGTATTTAAACTAAAGTCTCAATAAGCAGCTTTTAAGCATCTCAGATACTATCGTAGCATCAGACTCTCTCAACAAACATTTCTCAGTTACTGTGGTGAAGAAATTTTTACAGCATTACCCACAATAAAATTTACAACCTACAGAGTACTAAGAGCAAGCCTGTTGTTTATACAAATTATTCACTGTTTACCTGGCAAAAGAGACCACTGAAGGAGAGAAAGGGTTGTCACAAATGTTTTAAGTTCATTACAAAATATATCAATTTTAAATATATCTTGAATTTGTATTCAAATCTCAGAGACGCCATTGTCTATAACATAATGCCAAAGAGAATTTATTTTCATGGAAGTAAACAATTATCCTCTATGACAATATTTCACTGGCAATGCTAATAATGACCTGTACATGAAGATGGCAATATTTTTCTGAGATTGAGAATATACAAAACGCATTATCAGTTTTTTTGTCATATCTTCAGTGTTTAAATGGAAGGCAGATCATTCTAAAACACCTTATCTGGAGCCCTGTTTACACCAGGCTGTAACATGTGTCCTATGTCTTGATTTTGTCTAAATTCTGATTCTGCATATATTTTTAGCTAGACAATGAAACCTTTCTTAGTGGTCTTGATTGTGATTAGGCATTACATATGTATATGGGCAAGATCAGGAACAAATAAGGACTAAGGGTATGTTAAACCCAGGCCAAAACAATCCATCTACCATTACCAGTAAATCCATTTGTTGATACGTTGGCACTGGCTGTGGTTTCAGGCAAAAGTTCAGGTTGCCGCTATTGGGAGATACTTCCTGGTGTTCAGGAGGGCACTGATATAGACTGATACCACCTGCAGTGTTTGACGCAGATACGGACCTTAGAGCTGAGGGTCAAAGGTCAAAACCATTGTCATTTCAAGGAGTCCAAACAAGACCTGAAACACAACAGGAAATGCTTTGTTCTGACCAAGTGTCAGTCCACATTGAGTTGTCAAGTCTAGTTAGAACTGAAAAGAAAAGGATTGATATTCAAATGTATTTCCTTCCCTGACAGGAGGTTGCTGAAGCACAGGTTCTTGATTGATATTTATGTTTTCAAAATATGAGGGTTTATTTCACAGGTATTAGACATACCACATGAAAACAGAAAATATTGTCCTCTGTCAAAATTACACTTCGTTAATTAAAATACCATTTTCCTATCAGTGTGTGTATGGTGTGTGAGGCGGGGCTGTTTAATGATACACCCAAGATAGTTTCCAACATTACCTGCAAACAAAGCACTCCAGTTGGGTCATTAATGGATATACCTGACCAGTGTAGAAGGCCCTAGAATCTTACCACCCCACTGTGCTTCTACCTGGGCTCCGAATCTCTTCCTACAGCTCCACTCTTCCCTGGCCCCGGGTCAGGAGATGTTCCTCAGCAGATGGAGCCTTCTGCTCTGTTTATTCACACTGCCCTTTGGACGCCGCACCCTACCTTCAGTAACTCGGTTGACAAATAGTTCAGAGCTGTACGTGCAGTGCAGCAAGATAGATACCAAAAGGCTCTTAGGAGAGCGCCTCCCGGTCGCGGGCTGTGATGATAATGGGTAGAGGGGTGGAGATGACGTTAAAACCATTCTATTCTCCTGAAGCCAATCGCGCCTTATCCAACCACTCAGTTTTGGCTGTGTACACAGTCATGGCTCCTTGGTGAGTTGGCACCAGCCCTGCACATCCTATCGACACATTTGACCAGGGTAACATTTATCTATGACTGGATCTCCTCTATCTGAGAGATGAACAAACATTCCACATCAATATGTTACAAATATATTCAATGGAACACTATGGAGTTATATGCAAAGCACCATAATTATTGGCATTGTTTTATTTAAGTTTTCAATTGTTATTTATACAGAGATAAAGAGTGTAATAAATTCATATAGAAAATTAAGTTTATCCCAGTTATTCCCATTTGAAATTGTTTTCGTCCTGCTGAATTCTTCTAAAAAGCATACAAGTATTGGCATCAAGAGGGGGCTTAGCCCTCTCTGTTGAATTTTCTCCCCCCCCCCCCAGTTTCACTTTTAAATACTCTATAGAGAATTAAATAAACAATATTATAATTTTCTGCCCCCTCAGTCACTTCGTCCTGGCACTGGCCCTGCATGTATGTTGTGTTTAGTAAACTCAAAAGCTAAACTCAATTCATTGAAATTGGATTTTACATCATAGACGCTTCTAAAATTGTGTGACAGGTTTTCATATTTTGAAAGGATACCAGTAAATGCTTTCTTAGGCAAAATACTTGCTTTCAATCTAACTTTGAAGAATGAGACCAAGAGTTTACAATAAAGCTTTTAATACAAATTACTTAGAAAATATACACATATTATCATTATTTTTGCATGGAATCATAGCCATTTACATGTATTTATAATATGGGATGAGCAGAAAAGAGAAGCAGTAGAAGTCAGGATAACAGTAAAAGACAGCAGTTTTATATTTATATATTTATATATTTCTCTGTTCTTTTTCTCTTTCCCACAAGACAGAGCAACACCTTTCACTATAAAACATTGCCAGTCAAATTCTGATCATTACCCGATCAGTCAACCGTTTGAATGGCTGCTGTTGGTTGTAGTCGATCGATCTACTGTGCACGGCCGACGTTCGCATTGGTCTGCCTTGTCCTTCAAAAAAAAAATCTCAAAAGCGCAGGAAACAGCAGCAGGTCTTTATTCTTCTTTCTTTTGCGGTACTGACTCCTGCATTGGACTTCCCCCAATCTGCTGACTTAGGGTCTCTGTTGCAAGTCGGATTCGGTCTAAAGTCTTTTTTTTCTTCTTTTCTGTCAGACCGTTTGTCAGTATTCTTCTTTGATAGTCATTTGAATCGACGGAGACACCAGGCCGCTGCTGCTGGTTACCATGCCGATGTTGCCTGGCATGCCAGAGCAGGGCGGCGTGGGCGTTGTGGTGGACGCGGGCTGAGGCTGTTGCATTTTCTTCTTGTTGACCTTCCTCTCTTTGGCGCGTCTATTCTGAAACCAGATTTTCACCTGTGGGATACAGAAAATATTAAAGATAAGTGGTCAGTTCAGTAAACATGTGAGAAAGTTTGGAGCATGTGCATCATGACAGTGTCTGTGATAATGTGTTTTTGTGCATGCCAAATAAGCCAGGTGCAGTGGGTGTTGAGTGGATTTGGGAAGTGGACTGCTCATTCAATTGTTACTGAGCAAGCTTTTTTTAGACAGGCTACTCAAACAGCAGCCCTTTCAATGACCTAGACAGCCTGGGACACAGACATAGGTTGGTGGTTCAACTACTCAGCTGTCTCGCTTAACTACATTGGCCACCTGAACTTGGCCTCTAGATTGGCTTCTATATGTGATCCATGGTTAGGTTTAGTTTAGGCATAAAGGTTAGTGTACAAAGGTTAAGGTTAGGGTTCTGGATTGGTGTGTTAACACGAGAAATTGAGTAGAAGAAAGTGTATAGTTAGAAAAGGGAAAGAGAGACTTTTGGGGCATTTTTCACATGCCAATGATATTGAACTGTGAGACACACAGAGAGAGAAAGAGAGAGAGAGAGAGAGAGAGAGAGAGAGAAAGAGAGAGAGAGAGAAAGAGAGACAAACAGAGAACAGATACAATGGCCTCTAACGTCATTTATATCTGACCTGTCGTTCTGAGAGGCTGAGAGAAGTGGCCAGCTCTGCTTTCCTTCGGATGGTGATATAGCGGCTGTAGTGGAACTCCTTCTCCAGTTCCAACCGTTGGTGATCTGTATACACGACTCGATATTTGTCTTTCGTTCGTGTCTTACCACCTGCAACAGAGTTGGAGAATTGCATATCAGTCAACTTCTTTACTGGGTGCGTAGAGATTAGAACTACTACTTTTCTCTGGACTTTAACAGACAAGCTGTTGCCAGAATATCTTCCCTGTCCATGTTCTTTGCTATTCAAATATGGAGCACAAACTAGCGGAGCAAACATTTTCATAAGATTAAGATTTGATTCTGAGCAGGGTCACTCAGAGAGTCCCTCTCACAAGGAGCCAGGAAATTGGTTTTAATGAAAGGAGGGCTGGTCTCTCTGCTAATGTCAGATTTTACATTAACTTACAGTACATGCCGTAAAGAAACGATATTAGAGGAGCAAGTGAAGATGAGACAGACATCTGCGAAAATGCAGTTTCTGCTTCATTTCATTCCTGAAACCTTTCACCAAAACACACACAGACAAACTAGCAAGGCCTCGGGATGAGTTCTTTTTTAATTAGGTACCGTAAATCAAAAGTCACTTAATTGTCTCCGTAGTGAACGGTGGAACCTAAGTGCCGCAGCGACCAAGTTAAAGATTAAAATGTCTGAGCTAGGAGGGTGAGGGGCCCTCTGTGGAGGCACCAGGCTCGGCCTGACAAGGCCTGACAAGCAGAGAGTTATCCAGGCCATTAGGCTGCTGAAACACAGAACAACCCCTCCTGTGCCGCTGTTTCCCTAATTGATCCTCTTCACCCACTGATTCGTAATAGTGCTCTTCTGATGGCCGTTGTTTTCTAATTGCCGTGTTGACACAGGTTGAACCCCTCCTAAACAGACTGTGTCTGTAGCATATGTCTATAGGGGCGGTGGGGAAGGGGGGGGGTTGTTGACCTGCGTTAATTGGTGCATTAATAAAACACCATACTGATTGGAGTGGTTACCATCACCCGCAACGACACAGTTGGCCGTCGCATGCCGGGGCCTTCAGTAGGGCTTACTTTGAGCACATACATTAGGAGTCAAAGCTTTCTAATCTATTCTATTATTTTACCGGTTAAGTTGACGCATTCTCACCTGCAAGAATTACCTGGGAGAAAGTAGGGTTTACTGCATCTAAGAGACAGAAGAATGTTTCACCATGCAGGCTTGGGATTGTCAGATACTCTAACCACTAGGTTACCTTTGGTGATCTAATGCTGTACTGGGGGAAAAAGTGGACTCAGATATATTTGGGTTTGCTTTGCTCACACTATTATGAAATAAAAGCATTTAAAAAACATCAAATACACATAATACAAATGTGAAAAGTTTAGTGTCATTGTTTGCATTGCATTAGTGAAGTATTGTTGATTCACTATGCGTAAATCTCTGTTTGACATGTACTTCTGTAATCGTTGCCACTGATGGCTGGTAAGATAAATGGTTTAGCAGAGAAGGTAATGAGATATTGGTGAGAATGAACAGTTTGCCGGCCAGTATGATAAAGTAACAGAGCTGTTCTCTAGAGTTAATCTATAACATGGACCGTAAAACCCCTATCTGGGTCCACCATGAACTGGAAAGACAAATTCAGGCTAAAAATGTGATTTTTGAAACAACTAGGCCCATTAGCTAAACTGAAATGGACATTTATGGCATCCCCAAGTGAGTATTCCTCTGTGCTCTGTAATCATTAGTGTTTCCAGGGAACCCCTGACTACACATAAATTCCTGGTTTGGTTTTTCTATACAGCAAGAATGGATTTCCGAGTGTTGTCACTGTGTATTCTTACATGCCCTGGCATTTTGACTGCCATGTTCTACCAACGAATGTAAACGGGTCAGTCTAGACCGGTCAGTTATGCCTTCACCGTAGGCCAAACTGATCAGTCTAGACTGACCCGTTTACATCAGTTGGTAAATAATTTATTGGAAACTATTTGTTGTTTCTATGTGCCTTTTGGGGTTTTTAAGCCCACAAATAAAATGCATGCCCACATTTTCATTTAAATAGAGGGAAAAATCAAACCCTAATACAGACATACAATATTCCGAATAAAATACATGTACTTTAAGAAAACAGTCATTTTAATAAAAATAATGTGATGTCGTTGCTTGACTAAGCAAATTAGTAGAACTTTATGGGTCTACTAGTCCAGTGGAGTGAAAGTGTGAACCCAGCGCAATACTGCCTTTAGACATAATAATGCCTTACAAAGAATTACAACATAGCAAACAATTCTAGTTACCGCATACAGGAAGAAAACACATCGATTAATTTGCATAACAATATCTTCAAACTTCCCAAGGCTATTTCATTCAGATTACTTCCAGTGTCTCAGCTGAGTCTACGGAATGCCTATTGGTACGATGAAAAAAATCCTAAAATACAATAAAAATGAGTGAGATATTGATAAAGAAATGTGACTGCCCACTTGAGAAGAGAAACATAACATATTTGTGAAGCTTACATCAGAAAAAATTTAAGAGACATTTGATAATGAAGTGAATACAGTCAATTACAGCCGGACTCACATTGTTTGACAGAGATGTTAACACAGCATATTACAGCCAGACTCACATTGATTGATAGGGATGTTAACACAGTATATTATAGCCAGACTCACATTGATTGATAGTGATGTTAACACAGTATATTATAGCCAGACTCACATTATACCTATTCTTAACCACTAGCCGTCTACTAGTCAACTGATAAGCATTTACAAGCATAATCATAACTGATCACCGGGCTCTAATTATGTCAATAGGTCATCTTACATTGCAATTATAATGTATACCCTGTTTAACCCTATACTTGTAAATACATTACAATGGCCATATTATACCCATAAAACGCATACGATAATACCACTCATTTATGACAGCATCCGAGGTGTGATTCATGAGTTCACAAGCGCGACAATGAGCTAGAGAGGAGCAATTCGTCTGATGAGCACGCACCAGGTTAAATTCGTCTGCGCTATACAGTATTTCACAACGATTTGAACGAATTAATAATCTCCAAACAACCTAGCGACGGGTATTCCTGAGTTTAAGAAATGTAGCTAATTAAAGTGTCCTGAATTCAGTGAACAGGTACACGCATTTTTAAAGGAGTGGCTGACTCGCGGGCACTGTGGCTTTATTTTTTCGTTTCAATATTTAAGAGTATTTGCTTTAAGAAGAAAATCTGTCCTTTTTACATTTGACCCGCCGTTAGAATGTGTGTTAATGAAGGGTATTAAGATTATTTTATTTGGAACAAATGTCTTATATTTCAAATAATTTACATGGACAACAATATTACATATTACATTATTTTAGTACACCTTAGTAGCCTACCTGAATTGGCTGGTGGTGCGCTCCGCCTCATCCAATCATAAGGGTTCCTGCGCTGAGAATTGGGAGATAGCTGACCTACAGAGGAGTTGATAGACGTGGAAAGAAGCCCGGGTTGTGGTACCGGAGAGAACTCAGGGGGAATGTACCCAGGTGGTCCTGGATTAGATGTGGACGACCCTGTCCCTGGTCCATACGGTGACCATTCGTCCCGGCTTGGTGGGTATGCGGTCGTCCAGTTCGGACTGGGGTGAAGGTCATTGTTAATCCCGGGAACGTGGTGTGGGTATCCGTTGAAATCCGGATACTGTGGGGGTGCCGGCACAAAGTTCTGGTTTAAGTTTATGCTGGGATGTCGCACTGAATTTGGGTACATGCTGGGTTCCTTCTCCAAAAGATAACTCACGTACATCTTTCCGTATTGGAACTCCTGCGCATAGTGTGCGTCCACTGCGTTAATCCTGCCTCCTTACCCCAGGTTTTTGTTTAAGCAAAGGCCTCCTCTACCTGGCTGGTCTACCTACAGCCTACTCTTCAACTTCTTGTTTGCTAGACAGGCTGCCAGTTAGGAGGTGTCGCGCTGACGTCAACATTTTATAGCAGTCATCTCCCGCCCTCTCCTTATCCCACCAAGGACAATTTGCATTAGAGACGGGCCTGCATTTCAAAGGCAGCCTAGCACCAGCATCAAAGCCGTCCCGGGCATTTGTAAGAATGCTACAAATCGCACAGGAGAAACTAACATGAGTTCATGTTGATTTTCCCAATGGGAGAACCTGTCACTGCATTGTCCTACTAACGCCCATAAATGTCTCATGGACTAGAATGGTGAAAGGCCGTGGAACGGGGTAGCCAAGATCCGAGTGGCCATGGCATCTACCAAATTATTTTTAAATATACAATTTTCATATATTGGCTCCTCCAATTAATTCACAGGAAACTTTAAAAGTAATTTGCCATATACAAATATTTTTATAGGCCTACATTTTTACATATAATCATATTTCTGCGTCGAAACAGACAGCGCGGCTCCATAGCTGTATTTCGGTGAATATCAAACAGATCTCTGGGGTGATATGCCGGTCTGGTCTCGTGTCCATTTTTCACGCTTTTCTCTGAACCAGGAGGAAGGGATTGTGGAAAGTCGGACCATTGCATTTTAATACATCTCATTGCCCACTCCGTGCACTAGGTATATGCATTTATTTTGTCAACCCTCTTGTGTTTAAGAAATACAATTTAACCAGTCAGGTGAAGACAAATCCAGTTTGGGGTTTCACATGGGTTAGACAATAAACACAGATTTTCTGTGACGAAAATTCGAACGAGTACCACTGCAATGTAACGAATATAAAACGATTATATTCAAACGAAGATTTAAAAACAAATGACAATCAATCCACACATATTATATTGTAAAATCGCAGTAATTAAAGATAACACATCATATTGTCTATACAGGTCATTCGTCCGTTGCAATGAATTCTGACCCGACTCTAAAAATTATTAACATCATTACTAAAGACGTACAGCATCATATTCCAATTATTACATAGGTTTTTCGTTTTTAGAAGCTTTACATTGTATGCTATTTATAATAACAAGTAATTGAATGTTTCGAATCGTTTTTTTTTCTTTGGGTGATACATATAAAAACGTTTAGCTTTAGTTTAATAGTTTTCATTTGAAAACGAGGACAATTGATTTATTTGCATTTATTGTTTAGCATTTGCAAATCAAGAAAAACATTTTGACAAATAAAAAATCTAAATGTCCTGTTCCCTAAAGAAATTATGTTGAATGTTACTTTTCAAATGCACCATAACAGGTATACTTATTATAACAGTTTATATATATATATATATATATATATATATGTGTATATAATTTTAAAATTATTATAAACATAGTTTCAGAATGCCAACCTTAATCATAATTTGTGATATCATAGAATCATGTCAGTATCAAAGTTAAAGACTAATCTATATTTTCCAAATAATTAGAGCATAATATAGGCTATCTGTGTTATTTTTTTCCTATGCTGTGATGTATGGCAAAATATATATATCAATATGTAAACAACATCTTCAATAGGTTTCACAAATTTGGAGCAGTTAATGTTAAGATAGTATTATGGTAATAGTTCAGGTAGGTCTGTACGCTGTGTATGAGTATTTTTTAGAGCAGGTGAGAGTCATTCTACAGAGACTTACAGCTCCCACAGCAGTCTATGTCTCTCATGTAACCTAGCTTTCTCACTCTCGTTCTGTGTGGGCTGATGTATTAACCTGTGCTGTGTGGAGAGCATTGTACTGTGAGGTGACCTCTGTCTGGCCCCTTGGGGGGTGGGGGACTCCTCTGCTAGACTGAGGGCCTAGGGAAGTGGCCCTTGCTCTGGCTCCCCATGGCTCCTTGTCTGAGACAGTGTTGCTCGGGCTCCGGGAAGACAGGGCCACACAAAGACCTGGGGAAGACGCTCCCATCTCTCCCGCCCCTTACAGTAAATATGCGTCCCTCTTTGCCATAGCCCCACGGCTTCACACAGACAACCAGTCTGCTGGTCGTTCTCTGTAGCTCTCACTAAAATACATTACTTGTTTATATGGTCTAAATGTAAATGTACATCTAGTCATAATAACAGTGAATTTAGCCAATTTTGTGGGAAGAAATATATAATTATATAAAAGTGGCACGAGGTAAGACAAGAAAATAGTTCAAAGCAGGCGGGGGGGGGGGGACTTGAAAGTGTTAGGTCACACTTCACAACCAGTTGTGACTTCCTTGTCAACACAGGGTGCCATGGAGACTGGCAGGGCGGATGGTCAGTGTGTCATGGAGACAGGGAAGTCTTGACTGGCTGGCTTGCTGGTTGGCTGGCTGACTGCTCAACTTTTTTAGCTCAATGCAACAGGTGAACAAATGAGTGTCTGTAGATTAAGGCAGTGGAACTAGAGAAGTGAGAACAATCACATTATATACAAACAAAGGAAAAATTAACTTCAGTGGTTCTAATATGAATAAATATAGCTAGAGAGTGTCCAGTTCTTACTTAAAATAATCAGACTTGTATTTTCAAATACTTCTAAAAGTGTAAAAAAATAAAATAATTAGTTGTTTAGCAGGTAATATCACCATTTCTTTTAGACCATTTTCACATTCATGTTTTCAGACATGTAGATCTATTCACAGTTTTATCTTCCTTAGTCTATATTAAATGGACAGTCGTGTAGATTTCTATTAAATATGAGCCATAATTTGTTCCGGGGTGATCCAGCTGTTCAAGTGGCTACCCTCAGTGCACATGACCTTCTGCCGCACGCATCCAAACCAGCTCCCTGCTCTTTCAGCATCAACTCTCTCCTGTCTTAGTACACTGTTGTTTTCCGATAAAAATGAAAAAATCCTGAAATATATTTCAAATAATTCTTGACAATATGATACTTCACAATATGGGTAAAATAGTTATTTCTGTTTTAAGTATTTTAATAAGAAGCTTTGTGTTTTGTAATTGTAACAGAATGGTTTGGGGGTATAAATTAACTCTAATATTTTTTTATACTTCAGGACATTGTTCAGAAAATACAAAATATTTTGAAATCCAGAAAAACTTGACAGTTAATATAAAATTAGCAATTTTTAGTTTTTTGAATTTAATTTAAAACATTATGCTGTTTAAATGGTCTATTCATTTGGAATAATAACAAGGCATTCTCATGAGTTGAATTTAAATTGTTTACTTTATATTACAAATGTTTAAATAACTGCAAAATGTGTTTATATTTGATTCAGATTCAGGTTATTTTATGGGGAAAATATGTTTTATTATTTTAAATGAATAGGCTTTTACCTTTAATTCATATGTCCGAAGATCCAAATAGCAACTGCTGATTGTGCCTTTAAATTAAAGGCATAACATTATTTAAACCTACATTACTTCAATTATGCACTGAAAATATTTCTTATTTTCAAATACATAATTTTTTTCTTCATAAGCTCATCTTATGTACTCAAAAACAAACAGATACTACCAAATAAATTAATTGCACTGTGAGATAGATATAGATTTGTTTTTTACTTTAATTGCTATTCAATTACAAGATGATTTACCACCAATGTCCTATTATTACATGATAGGATTTTGCCAAACCATTCACTTATGCACGTTATTTAAATATTACATTATACTTTACAACTCACTACTGTACACAGTTAAATATAACACTATGCCTTATCACTCAATAATGTGTATTGTTACAATATGCTTTACCAGTCACTGATGCAATCTATTAAACATTTTCAGCACTCAAATATATACAGCTCTGGAAAAAATAAAGAGACCACTGCAACTATTTTTTCCTTCTGTACTTCACAAAAAAAAAAATTTTTTGGAAAGGAAAGAAAAAGGTGCAATGGTCTCTTAATTTGTATATCATTTATATCAGAAACGTTAGTATAAAGCCATTATGTGAAAAAAAAAAACGTTTATATAGGTGGGGAAAGTTCAAGGAATATAAGTTCATGATGTAAGTTGAGGCATGGCTATTTTATACAACTGAAATCAAGTAAATATCGTTAATTTGTATATCCAAAAATGCAAATAGCAACAGCTGATTATACATTAAAAAATATAAAGCCTGATTCATATAGATTTTATATACATCTTTTTATATACAGTATATCGTTCACATTGCTGTGGTACTGGGCTGAATTTAAAAGAGATCTTGGTGTCATCATGATTTCCATGTATAAATAAACAGACTATAAAAAATCGAATGAAACCTGCATGCCAGGCAGCAATTATTTACTAACTATTTTTCCAATTGTCAAACAATCCCTTTTCTCTCTGGTCAAATACTGGTCTTCGGTATTGAAAATAAAAACGTAGTCTTTCCACCAGAGCATATAAGTTCAAAATTAAAAGTGTGTGATACATGATGAATACTGAAAAGAGGTTTCTATTGTCAATGTCTGCGGTCTGTAACATCTGCATCATGTTAACTGCTCCATGTCTCCCCCCTATGGCATCAGTGTGGAAAAACATGTAGTACTTGCAAACAGAATAAAAACTAGCAACCCTTTGCACCATTGCAAAGCATTTACAACGTTTTTATTGAAGAAAAAAATGACTGGCCCTTTACATTCGGTCTACTTCAGATTGGTACTCTGTTGTTAAAAACACAGCAAAAGTGGAAAGAAAACTTTACTTTTTCATAGTAATGTTTCAATTTCTTATGAAAATATAATTATGTTTGGCATGTCAAATCATGCCAAACAGCAACCAAGCTAAAGGATTGGCTTTATTAGAACATAGTGATAGACTGAAAAAGGGGTAAGCCAACAATGTGCAAATCATTCTTCTCTGGACTGGCTCCTTTGGCCTGGGATTCTGTCCTCACAGCAGTATTTTAATGCATAATTTCCTTTTCTTTAGCTTCATTGGCCAGAAGTTCTCCAGGCAAAATCAAAAATAGAAAAGAAGGAAGAAAAAAACTGACCTCATATCTTCTCTGTTTGTCGCTGCTGATCACTGTGGAAACTAAGGGTCATATTCTGGAATGCTGCAGTAATGGGACGGACACACATATACGGCTGAAAGAGGCCTGTGTCTCCCTGGAGTCAACCCTCCATTCTGCTCCCAGATTGTCCCACTTCCGGGAAGAACACAGGAACCTAAATATTCCACGTGTTGACAGATGTGTTGATTTAGGCAAATCCATCAAGCTACAGCCCAAACCTTCAACTCACAGAGCCATACTTTGATGTCACTTTGACTGCTAACTTAGTTCTTTGGTTTTCTTTACATCTAGCTGATTAGATGATTTGCACTGTTATACAGAGTGAACTCAAAAAGTATTTGGGGAGGGACATATTTCAAATGTTTTTCCTGATTTTTAGGCATTTCTTTCAGAATGACTTTGGGGTTAAAGTGCTTTAATTTTATATTTATTTTGAAAGTATTTTCATTTCTTGATGAAGCAAATACAGAACATTTGCCCATTCTTTGCTGTCCAAAAGGTATTCATTTAAGCAGTAAAGACTTAATTTGTAAAAACAAAAAAACACTATATAACTTCGTAGTAAACATAAAACAACACTACAAAATATTTCTCACAAATGCATAACTAAAGCAATACACATTGGTACACAGTTGTGTACTTGTTTCAAGTTCTTCCAAGATTCTTGCAGGTTTGGCCATAAATTATCATTTGACTGGCTGTTTTCTGTTCTTTTCCATTTCAAAGTGATGCCAAAGAGCTTAATTTATGTTGAGGTTGGGACTCTGTGATGCTCTGTGTGTTCTTTCTGCATAGTTTTGCAGTAGGTTTTAGCTGACTTTGCATTAATTGGATGTAAAAAGTATTTAACTGGGGCGTGTAATGCCAGGTGTTTGTGATGTAAAGAAATTTAGACAAAGATAAATCATGTCAGATTATTTTACACCTTTCATATGACCTATAACATGAACAATTCAATTAAAAAACAAACTGAAATCTTTGAGGGGGGAAAAATGAAAAATAAAAAACTCACAATAACCTGGTTGCATAAGTGCGAACACCCTTAAACTAATACTTTGTTGAAGCACCTTTAGATTTTCTTACAGCACTCAGTCTTTTTCGGTAGGAGACTATTAGCATGATGTCAGCTTTTGTTGGCGAGCAAGGAGGAGCGGATAGCGCAGTCGTTTGTTCTGTAGTGTTTAATGGGAGCTTGACAATGCTCATGATAGTGAGACAATAATACACAAAGACAAAGGGAGCAGAGGGAACATATATACTGAGGGGAATGACTTAATGATGATCAGGTGTGCTAGACGAGACAACAGGTGCAATGAGTTGATGAGATGGGCGATGGTGTCAGAAGGCCTGTGACGTCGAACGCCGAAGCCCGCCTCCTGCAGGGGGAGGATGGGCAGTAGATGGCGTAGTCGTCACACATGACACATCTTGACGTGTTAGTATTTGCAAAAGAGTTCCAAATCTGTCAGATTGCCTGTGCACAGCCACACACCCTACAGATGTTCAATTAGATTCAGGTCTGGGCTCTGGCTTGGCCATTCAAAATGTTTATCGTCTTCTGGTGAAGCCATGCTTTTGTGGATTTGAATGTGTGCTTTGGGTTGTTGTCGTGCTGAAAGGTGAACTTCCTCTTCATCTTCAGCTTTCTAATGGATGTCTAAAGGTTTTGTGCTAAAATTGCCTGGTATTTGGAACTGTTCATAATTCCCTCCACCCTAGCTAAGGCCCCGGTTCCAGCTGAAGAAAAACAGCCCAAAAGCATGATGCTGCCACCACCATGCTTCACTGTGGGTATGGTGTTCTGTGGGTGAGGTGCAGTGTTGTTTTTGCGCCAAACATGAACTATGGCCAAAAAGTTCAACCTGGATTTCATTAGACTATTAAACATTTTCCCACATGCTTTTGGGAGACTTGATGTCTGTTTTTGCCAACTTCAGCTTGGATGTTTTTCTTTGTAAGAAAAGGCTTCGGTCTTGCCATCCTACCGCATAGTCCATTCATATGAAGTTTACGGGAGATTGTTGTCACATGTAGCACACAGGCAGTACTTGCCAGACATTTCTGCAGCTCCTTTAATGTTGCTGTTGGTCTCTTGGAAGCCTCCCTGTCCGGTTTTCTTCTCATCTTTTAATCAATTTTGGAAGGACGTCCAGTTCTTGGTAATGTCTCAGATGTGCCATATTTTCTACACTTGATGATGATTGTATTCAATGTGCTCCATGGTATATCTAATGCTCAGGAAAATCCTACTAGAACAATTGAACTATTTATGATTAATCAGAGTAACTTTAAATGATGACAGGTGTGTACTGACTTCTATTTAACATGAGTTTGAATGTGATTGGTTAATTCTGAACAAAGCCACATCCCCAGTTATTAGAGGGTGTGCACAATTTTGAAACCAGTTTATTGTAAGATTTGTATTTTTCATTTATCCCCCCTCAAATATTTCACTTCATTTTTCAATTGAATTGTTCACATTATATGTCTCGTAAAAAGTTCGGACATGATTTACCTTTGTCTCATTCTTTTACCTCACAAAAACCTTGCATTTTAACAGGGTTGTGTAGACTTATCCACTGTAAGTGGAATATTTAAGATAAGTAAGACACATTTTTGCCAATCAAAGATGACCATATCTAGTGAGCCAGCTGATTCTGCCAGATGCTTATGAATCACTTTACTGGATTTATTTTAGTAACATTAGACAGTTATCTTTAAGTAATGTTCTTCCGGTGCAGATGGCTTTTTGGATCTTCAACTCTATTTTCTATGTTCATCTTGCCCAGTTTCTTCATATTTATTTTTTCATATAGACTAGCCATCTCACAAAATATCAATTACCTTTTAATAATGTTGATTTTCATTTATCCTAATGCTACATAGTGTATTAACAAGCAAATAAACACTTACTAATGAAAAACAGGTAAATAATTCACAACATCATCAGGGAAGAGGCAACTCTGGGAAGCTGGCTTTTATCCAGTCTTCCTTTGTGCTGTGTCTGTGTTCTTTTGTCCAGCATAAAATGTTCAATTTATTGGCCAGTCTGATATATGATGGCTTTCTCTTTGCACCTCTGCCTAGCAGGCCGGCATCCCGGAGTCGCCTCTTCACCATTGGTTTTTGAGACTGGTGTTTTGCACTACCATTTAAGGAATCTGTCACTTGATGACCTAAGAGGCATCTGCAGAGTGGCAGCTGACTTCTTCAGGTATCTTCTTGAACTGCAACACAACTAGAAGGACAAAAAACAACTGTGTTTAATCATTAAGTAAGGTCAAATCAATACACATATTTTATGAAGCCATTTCTACATCAGACATGGTCACAAAGTCCTTTTACATATACCCACCCTGATTATCCAGAGTGCAAGCAACAATTGATGCACAGTGGCTAGAAAAACGCCTTAGTAGCCCTGGAAACAAGGAAGAAACAGAGAAGAGCCAGACTCCGAGGGGTGGCCAATCCTCTTCTGACATTGCCGGGTGTACATTTTAAGCCACACCTATATTTTTGCATAATCGGATGACCAGCAGGTCAATAAATGCAGGTGGTCTGTGTCCAGAGTTTTTTGGCAGAATCCAGATCAGCTGCACAACTTCCGTAATGCTCTACCACGGATGGCACAATACTCTCTTTGTAACACTGAAGTGCACAAAGTAACAACAGTATTGAGGACACGTCAGCTAAGCACCATGAAGCCAACGGTAAGATGTTGGCCCGTGTCAGCATGCTTTGTAGATGACTACCACTAAGACCCTGGTCTTTAACTGATCAGGTCAGTCTTATGGCCTGTGTGTTTGCTCTCCTTTAGGGCAGAGCAATGCTAAACACTGTGACTGTATCGTAGTCATTAAGAGTGAACATACCAGCATGCACATCAACCTCAGTAATGTAGTTCTATGGGGAAAATCTGAGAGGAATACTGTATAATCTTACACACAGTTTGGCTAAAGGTGTAGAAGTAGACTTAATCCATACATAAGATATAATATTAGATAGAGATTTTCTAATATTCACGCACACTGCAAACATTTAGATGTCAGTCTAAATCAGCCTTAACAGAGACCATTAAATCTCTCCTCCGACACTGCCGCCCCTTCCCCCACTTCAAAAATCCCATATATAAAGAAGCAACTCCTAGCTCAGCTCCTGGCGAGAGCCATGAATTTTCTGGCCATCTACTCACATCCTGAGAAGAGAGAAGAGAGAAAAAAGGAGAGAAAAGTCGAGATTGAAAACAGACGCAGGAACTTTCTGCAAAAGAGAGTACCTTTCTTTCCAGCAGAGCTCAGACCCTGAAAGAAAAGCAGGAGCGCTTTGCTTTTCTCTCTATTCATCGGAATGGAATCACTTCCCTCCACCAGTAGTTAATATATTTATTTGTATTGATTTCTTTTTTTGCTCTTTTGGTTTGAAAGGACACTCCAGCCAAAAGGCAGTCCAATTCAAACAGAAACAACTCACTCTAAAGGATACAAGAGACTTCTTGGGTATCGCAGAGGGATTCATTAATGTATAAGAGTTTACACCCGACACATTCTCAAAAGGCAAATCACTGAAGGCATTTGTCCACAAGTTCCTGCAGACTAAAGGAGCTCCGCTTCAACAGTAAGGACCTCTCTTCAGCTCAGTGAGAAAAACCCACAGGAGCATAGATAGCTATCTTGACCAACCGACAACACAGTGTGTTACAAGGTAAGTGACGGCCATTTTGTCCCTATTATCTTTCTCCGTTCCGCTCTTTTTACATTACTGTATGTACTTCCTAAATGCATTGAGGCTGCTCCTCACTGTGTGCAACCCAGACTGTTTTGAAACTGTCAACCCACACTGTTGTCTGTGAGACGGTACTGGTTTCTTTGCTCTCAGTGTTAGAAAACCCCACATTTGGTGATGGATGACAGAGCTATCCACATCCTGATGGGTCTCCTTTGTGGTATTGTCATGTTGAAAAACACAAACGAATGTTTTCTGTAGTGCCTCAGTACAGCTGGGATGTGTCTCTCCTGGTGTGCATTCCTTTGCGTCAGGCACCGCAGATTTTTTTTCAGCAGACAGGGAAGGTTATTTAAACTACCTCAGTTCATCGGAGTTAAACTTGTTGCAAAGTTAGATTAAAAGAAAACATGGGTTGAGGCCCATAATGGCCACACACATCTAGCTGTTGAAACATATATTCACTCTGAGCCTGTGGATTACATTCAGGACAGGGTGTTTCAGTGAAGATGTATAATATACAGTTTGTCAACATTTTCCACAATGCATAAACTATGAAAAGCATCTGCACAGGTTTCGTCTATTTTGGGATGTGTGGGATATTCTCACTATATTGAAACAGTTGGAAGCTGAGGGTGAGAGAACCAGGCAGGAGAACAGTAGGAAGGGAGGATGCTGGGATTTGACCCCAGTGTCTGGTGGGGAACTGAATGTGTCACTCGTGCCAGGGGACTTTACCGCAGCACCACAGCTCAACAAGCAGTTCACATACTTCACCATTTACATTTTGTTCAGTAATATATGAGTCAACCATGAGTTGTTGTGTTTCTGGTGTACTTGCCAAACAACAAAACCACAAAAAAGTTGCAGTATGCAAGGAATGGGAGCAGAGATACACTTTACATATTTCCTAAAAGCAAACAAAAAGCCTCCTACTACATTAGCTGCAATAATAAACAGCTCGTTGTCTATGTGAAAGTATGCTAAAATAAACCAAACTGAAATAGCAGATGGTGTAGTGTAGAGTTTCATGCCCATACACTCTTCCATGTTTACTTGCCATTTTCCATCACAGGACGTTCCAGCCTCAGTGGTGGAAAGTACAGTAATAACAAAGACTTCACTTTCCCAAAGACAATGTCTTAAAACACTCTTCCCCCTAAATTTTAAGCCAATTATTGTTAAAAAAATACCTTCCCCTCCCTAAAATCCATACACTGTAACCCAATTACAGAAAAACCAGCACCAACCCCTTCCATAAATCCACACACTGTAACCCCATTACTGTAAAACCATCACCAAACCCACACACTGTAACCCCATTACCGTAAAACCAGCAACAAACACTCCCTTAAATCCACACACTGTAACCCCAT
>JACXGJ010007979.1:0-20089 GCA_016801105.1 Esox niger | reverse complement strand
CTGGTGGTTCGTGGTGGTGGTTCGTGGTGATGCGTGGTGGTTCGCAGTGGTGTTGTATGGGCATTTGAATGTTTTTTGTAAGTTTTTTGCAAGTACTTGTGTGCAATGGAAAACTCAATTGATCTCAATTCACAAACTGCTGGTGACACTGATAAATTACAAACAACAAAGCACCCCTTTGATGTCAGTGGTTGTTGATACAACTGATGTAGTTTAATCCCAGTGCATAATACAACCCTGTGTGTTGTCAAACTGCTGAACTATATATAGAGGTTCTGGAGAAACATATGCTGCCATGCTGATTACATCAGAACAGGGAAGGCCTTGCTTATTTCAGCCAGACAAACCACATTCTGCACATTTTACAACAGCGTGGCTCCGTAGTGAAATAGTCTGGGTGCTAAACTGGCCTGCCTGCAGTCCAGATCTGTCACCCATTGACAACATTTGGTGTATCATGAAACAACAAATATGACAAAGGAGACCCTGAACTGTTGACCAGTGGAAATCCTGTATTAAGCAGGAATTCTGAAAATATTCACTTTGAAAACTACATCAATTGGTCTCCTCAGTTCCTAAATGCTTACAGAGTGTTGTTGAAAGAGATGATGCAACACAGTGGTAAACACGCCCCTGTCCCAACGTTTTTGAAACGTGTTGCTGGCATTAAATTCGAAAACTTTAAAATGTCTCAGTTCCAACATTTAATATGTCATCTTTGTACTCGAATGTACAGGGATACATGATTTGCCAGCACTGCGTTCTGTTGCAACGATGTGCAATGCGGTTGTACATCCCAGAGAAGACCCTAGGGATGTTCAGTGTCCTGTCTAAAGCATAGAGGATTCTGGGATGGAAGTCAACATCCTGACCACGGAGGCATATCCCCCATAGGGATCCCGAGGGCACATGCCCATTCCAATTCATCATACGTTAAAAATATCAGATTGAAATAAATTTCTAAACGTGATATTTAGATCAGTGTTTTATCATAACTGTTCATAAGATGATTTGTCAGAACGAAGACTAGTGTGGCTATCTCATGTTCCCCAAGTGGACTTCCAGGGTAGTTAAGGTGAAAAGTTCCTAGTTGGGATAGACTTTGTCTTACTGTGGCTTGAGATCTTTTACTTCACAGTGACAACTATGAGTTTATCATAACATTTCAATGCATAATCATCAGGTTCAGAGTACCTATAGAAGTTGTGACCGTTCCTTAGAGCCCTGCAGTTCATTCGGCAGCAACTTAACAGTTTTGACATTGAACACACAACTTCAGGTCCATGCTTTCCTCAAGTGAACAGGATGCTGGAATGTGTAGTGAACCTTCTTGAGTCAATTATGTTACTGTGGCCTAAGAGCTTCAGTAGGTGGTCTGTTGTAAAAATGCAACTTGGAGATTTGACTTGACTACTAGCTGTTCTCAGTTGTCAAATCATTTGGCCACCTTGGACCTCCCCTCAAACACCTTGAGGGGTTCATTTTGGCAGCTACTGCCTCTTTATTCTGCTCAGGTGTTGGATTCCATTCTCTGCCCGTGGCATTTTGTCGAGACAGGAAGCTTGTTAGGTGTCGGATTCACACTGGCAGCCATTGCATGCCCAAGGTAAGATTTGCTTGTAATTTCCCTTTGGACATGTCACGAAAAATGTATAGAGAAACATGACACTGATTCTCTGGGCTTCTTACAATGAGTAGACCCGAAACAGCTGTGCGCATGCTAGATATTATAGAGGAACCGTAAGCTCACTCAGGACAAGTGTGCTCATGCCAGAAAAAGATTGCCTGCTTGAGCTTTCATCTTCAGTCATCCAACAGCGCTGGTCTCATCTTGTGATAGAACCCTTTCCTGTGGCAGCCACTCGATCACACGGTGACCCTCTGACATTTTATTTAGTCTGAAGTAAAGAACCGGTTTCATGTTAGTGTAGTACTCTAAATCTGAGTGTGTGCCTCTTGAGGCTGCAGATAGGTGAGTATGCAGTTTTACATTTATATCAGGGTTCCGTTCAGGGGTTCCATTCAGGAGATCCATTCTTTAGCGTTCTTTAGGAGATTTAGCGCTCCTTTGTTCCTTATCCAGTGCTGCCCAGTGAGGTCGGCGCCTGGCGCCCACAGTTGTCACAACAGTATGGTCCACCAGGAATGACAGGTCTGCTATAGTACCAGCCTGTACCAGACCCTGTAATGTCTGGGGCAAAAAGAAACACACACCCACGTGGATACTCGCACAGGCCAGTACGCGCCAATGGGTGCGCACACAGACACACACTCCTGCCCCTTGCTCACAGAGCAGAACTGGATTTAACGACGAGGAGGTGCCAGGGTAGGCACTGTTAATGTACGGTGTCTGGTACTGGGGTTTCACAGACATTTGAGGCGAGGAGGGGTTGTTGCCAACTTAACTTCAGATGATCAAGCGCTAAGACGTGATCCAGAACAGGCACCTCAACGACGGAGACGGATTGTGCGCCTGGAGTTTATCTTCGACATTATTCACATGCCTTAAGGGATTGTGAGGGAAAAAAAGAACCATTTAGCCGTCTCACTCTCTCATCCAGCGCTCTGCAGGATGACACACACACAGCTGGCATACTGGCACAGACTGATAGAAACTGAGCATCGGCACCATTGTATCCAAGGAGAGCTTGGATATATAATCCTATGAAAGACCTGCAGTCTGCAGTGGTACACCAGGAATTGAGTGAATCTAACGGAGACCAGATTCGTTATTTTCCACGGGTTTATCTAAACGTGAAGTGGAGGTTACAGTTATCCCCACGTTAAGAACAGTAGAGAATGTCACATGTAAATGGAAAATCTGTGAGTTTTTGTTAAGGAAGCTTTTGCATGAGGAAGTTAAAAAAATAAAGAAGGAGTTGGAGGAAGTTGGGGGCTACAAGTGGCAACATGTGGAGTAATCATCAGATGAAGCATGTGCTGTCAAACAGTCACTCTGTAGGCTGGCTGCGAGTGATTACTTCCCTTATTGCAGCTTGGATACACTCTAGTTCAGCAGGCGGACGGATACTGGTTGAAAAGTAGTTCTGGATCAATAGTACAGTAGACTAATTTGATCCAATCCAATGCTTTAGTGCAATCTGATAGAGATACGGACAGCAATGGAATTATAACTTGTAATTTGCTGTAATGATTGTTGCTCAGTGCTTGTCAGGGGCAATATGTATTTTCTCTGGCTGACTCAGGTTGCTCAAATTGACAATATGGCATGTTTGAGCAAGACTTGGTTTCTGCTGCTTGAGTCAAGATACGTAAACTATGAACAATGCCTCTCAGTTATGTTGGTACACATACGCGCATGCACACATAAAACCAACGCGCTCTCTCTCCACAGAGAGTCTTCCAGACATTTATGCGGGTGCTAAGTAGACCAATCTCTGCCTATTGAAAGAGACTGTAATGGGCAGTTTTAGTGCGCCATTACTTCGTAATCCCCTATAGTTCAATTTCCATGCAATCAGACAAGATTCACTGTCAGCTTAGTGTCAAAAGCCTCATCAAATGGGAGTTTTGGCAGAGAGTGACTGAGAGGCATGTTGCTGTTCTTAAAGCAGAGCATGCTGGTCTAGAAAACCCAATTCAACCCAGATCATTCTACTGCATGAGATGTGTTCAGTCTGTCAGAGACAGGGTGTGTGTGTGTGTCTGTCTGTCTGTGTGCGGTTTGGTGGTTATCTCTACCCAGCACCATTCCTGCGTGTTATCTCGGGATAGCTGGGCTGATGATAGCTGTTAATGTTTACATTCCATCACTCAGAAGTGGTTTTGCAGCCTTGTGTTAATATTTCATTATGGGACCTTAATATTAGTTGAGAGGGTTGTCAACAGAATTGAAACATCCGAGATGCTTGTTGCCCACTGAATGAAATGTCTGATTTACACCACTGACATACAGATTCACTCCAGAGGTTTTCTATGATTTCAGCCTCAAGTTCTAGAAGTACTGCCGAGGAGTGAAAAGGGGCAAATGGGCTCCGGTGTTTTTATTTTCTACTTTTTAACTTTTTTGCCAATTTGTGAGATTAAAAGTTTAACAAGAATAAATAAATGATTTATTTGTATGGCTGTCTTTACGAATGTATATTTCAGAGGCCCTCCGTGCTTCTTAATTGTATACTGACACAACAAATAATCCCAGGTGACACATCTGGGTCCCAGAAGGACCTCTGTGTACTATCATCTAACTGCTGTAACAGTGTAGTGTGGCTTTGTCCCTCAACCACTCCTTTCTCATGCTATGTATTTTGCGGCCTGTTTGCTGGTCTGATCTGTTGATTTGAAGCACAATCAAATACCTCCACCAACCCTCCACAGAAGCAGGCCGCTCTGTCTGACGGCGTTGTTAGATTTAGGTAGAAGGACACTGTTATTCTAGACTTGCATAAACCTACTTTGTGTGTCTTCCCTGCAGAGGGGAAAGAAATGACTATCAGCTGTACAAACACAGTGCCTGATGTCGATCGTACGGGAGATAAAAACGTCTCAGCCTTCAGGGACGTCATCGTCTCAGGAAAACTAAACATGTACCTACTTCCCTGTCGTTCTCATTGCCAGTGTTTTCGCAGTGAGAACACCGGGAACAGCATTATAGCAATTTATTGGAGCCATGGCCGATGTCACTGCCGACCGGCTTCTCGTGGCCGTCTGGGAGGGTTTTCTGGAGTGAAACAGGAATCACATCATTAGTCTTATTTTTTCGCTGGGTCACTTCTTTCTAGAGCCCATTGGAACTGCTGATGGAAAACAAATTCTGCTCTGAAGGACCGCTATCCCATTACCACCCATGAGAGATCAGAACGGTGACATCAGGAGTGTGTGTGTGTGTGTGTGTGTGTGTGTGTGTGTGTGTGTGTGCACTTCATTCCTCTGTTCCAAACAGGTCTTACAGCCTTGTTCCTTTTGTCAGTCAGGAAAATCCTGTAACCACCTTTCACTTCAGTCGAATGACTTTCATAAGATGACACCTGACGGGAGAGGATGCCTCTCTTTCACCATCTTGCTTCTCAGCTCGTTAATGATGAGGCGCCTTTCTGTTGTAACTCTGATCATAACTTTGATTCAGAGCAATTACTGGGCCACGTTGAGTTGAATTGAATTAGGCACCAAACTGATGAACACGGACCCTCTCAAGCAGGAAACTACCTTTACTTGTCCAATAAGAAACATGTTTTATTGTGGGGGGAAATGTTTTTCCACGGTGGTCTGTAATGAACGGAACCATTTCGGGTGTCCTTGTCCGGTTCTGTCTGTGTCTGTCTGGGGTCTAACAGTGCTGTCAGTTCAGACATGAAGGGCTCGGCTGGGAACCCATTCACCCTTAAACCCCACCCACTGCAGTGCACACAGAGAGAAACACGTGTGCCTGAGCCTTGACAGATACTACCCCGTCCAGCTTCACTCTCTGGGTTTAGTGTGTGTGTGTGTGTGTGTGTGTGTGTGTGTGTGTGTGTGTGTGTGTGTGTGTGTGTGTGTGTGTGTGTTGATTTTGAGCCTTTGACAGGCTGAGAAGGATTCTTTTCGCACAGAGAGACCCATAAAATATGTCAAGCGAACGGCTATTCGCACAGGCAGAACTTTTCTCCTCACTCTGAGACAAAGTAACTGAGCTCAGCCTCGTCTGGTACTGACCACAGATGGGGCGCGTTACCCTTCAAAAAGTGTACGTCTTTTTTGTTTCATGCCATTTTTTTTATTGCGAACACGTGCTTGTTTCTGTGTGACTCTTATTTCATTGTCAGTGAGAGGCTTGAGAACAAGCTCCCTGTGAGGGAACAGATGGAGTTCAGGACCGGTGCTTTATTTGGCCAGCATCCCAAATGGCACCTGATTCCGACTTAGTGCATTACCTTCGGCCGGGGCCAGTAGGGCTTCGCCCGGGGCCAGCAGGGCTCTAAGAAAATGTAGATAACTAGAATAGGGTGACATTCACACCACATTCTTAAATTTTTTTTAAAAATAAGGCATTATTTAACACACTTCAAAAACTTAGTGTCTTCCACTGCATACCTCATGTAATTGCTTTCCATTCATCTTGAATTTGTTCATGTACCGTCTTAGATAATAACAGGGCTCAGTTGGTCTCTGTTGAGGAAGCATATGGTAGTTTTACTTAAGTCTCACTGTTTGGGTCACCTTTCATTATGGCTTAGTCATAAACACGGACAATAAACAAGGCTTCCTCTGGTCTGCAGGGGAAGTGTGCTAACGTACTTTACCAAAGTGCTAAGGCGCCACCATGAGCTGGTGCAATGCCAGGCCATGTCATGGTTGGCTATGCCCTGGAGTTCCATTGGGCAATGCATATTTGAACTAGCGCTAGTTCTAGCTGGGCTATCTTCTGCCGATTACGCTCCAGCAACTCCTCATAGGAGGACGGGTGACTGCAAGTTGACTAAGTTTTACTCTTGGTTCACCTGACTTCACTTTAAAGGCAGTTGGACAAGAAGCTTGCTGGTGCATGTTTTGAGATGTATTTCCTGATCATAGCCTCTCCCAAGCTTTCTGGAATTGACAGAATGAGGCAAGTTTGTAAATAAAAGTTGAAAAATGGGGTGAAATATTATTGTGTATAATAGCCAGAGGATAGAGTCTCAGTGCTTTACAAGGACATGCTCCATAAGGGACTAATACTGAAACTGAATGTGGTAAATTGTTTGTGAATCGAGAGAGTTGAAAGTTGTGGATGACTACTTGATCATTGTCAACATTTCTACGTATCACTCAGACACAGAAACTAAATGTGATTCACAGGGACTGAAAGAGCAGGTGACCAGTCAGCCTGAGACAGGTGTGTCAGGCCCTGTCTCAGCATGTTGCCCTGTGTGAGGCAGAAGACCCAGACGTGTGTGTGTGTCTGTGTGTCTGTCTCCTTCACGTACTGCTCTGTGAAAGCCTTGTCTTCAGTCATTTGGGTCCCAGACACTCCTGCGCCAATCCGGAAAAGCCTTGCAAAAATTTTTCCTCTAAGGCTTCTTGGCTCAAGGAAGTTAATAAACTGTTGCTGACGAGATGACATGACAAGAGACCGGAGTTTGTGACCTTATACAGAATGTTGTTTGGCCCTAAGATGCAACTAGGGATGCATGTGTCCCATAAGACTGTTGAGTTGTGTGTGTTATTAACATAGCTGCACACAGTAAATCAAAACATTTATTTTGTTGGCCGTTAACCCATTCACCAAAAGTTACCTTAATCAGTTAAATTGTTAAAAATGTAGCGGAATTCAGTGATAAACATTGATATTAATTTTTATTATAAAATAAAACAAAATCACTCTTATAAACACCTAAAACATCTAATTGTAAATCGTTTTAAAGGAACCTTTTTTGAGTAATTCAAGGGTTTGCATTAGAAACTGTAGTATTGTTATAGTATGTTTTTTTGCTTTACAGTTATAGAAGGCTGATTTCATAATGACTTCAATATCGATTGAAGTTGATATTTCCATTTTTAACAACTAATGTCATCAAGCTGACATTGTGTCTAATATCTCCTGAATGGTTGAACTTAGACTTACAATACTTTTTTTCCTGAGAAAGACTGAGTTCTCCTTAAAACAGATCTCCATGATCTACAAGGCCCCTCTTCTCCGTCTGAAAACGGGTACCTGAATTGCTCTCCGATTGGATGGTTCTCTTTATTGGGCTGTTCCGGAGAACGGAGAAAACCAATCACGGACCATGTTTTTTCCAAGTCATGCGTTAGCAAACAACCGATAGGACAATATTATGCCCCCAACCCCCACTGCCACACTCCCTATTAATCAAAAGTCAGCACAGCAAGGATCGGATGTGGTCTCGTCCCCCCCTCTGGACTGAAGCAGAACATTTTCTTAGACTCTCAAGGGTTTTAAAATGGTATTAATTAAGTTTTTGGGTTCACAGACTTGAGTTAACGGAAGTTAAATGTAATAGAAGTTAATTATACTGATAATGATGAACTTAAATGTTAAATCGTTAACAAAAATTTTTACTTAATTAACGATTAATGGATTTATGGTTTGGTGCCCAGATCTGGTTATTAACTGAATAACAAGACCGAATAACTAGTGCCTGTCTAGCTCCTGTTTCCCAAATGAAGGAAACCCGTGGTAAAATGTCATTTTTCTTACCCCCATGCCACTGAAGTCTCTGAAAGAAAGTTCCAGAGATGCATTATTAAACTAACAAAGTTCTCAAAGCTGAGTGCTGTGTCTGGCTACCGACTCAGTGTGCACAGCGACAAAAGATGGTCGGTTTGATGCATGCGAAGAGCTGGAAGCTAATTGTGGTGATGAATGCTAGCAAATTGGTCTCTGCCTCTCTGGGGTTAGAAAAAGCAGCTTAGCTAGTCCAATTGAACTTCAGTAGTTCTGGAATTTTCCTTCTAATGTCTTATGGTAATATTATCCCTCTCAGGACAACAGGGGTCCCTAGATAAGGGTGAAGGAACCATATTGAAATGGCAAACCTGACGTTCTTCTCGTCTGTAGCTTCCTAGTAAATGTCACATTGCAATCTGGTTCAATACTCTATATTAAAGCAGCCTTTGGGGAAAAAGGAAATTATTACGATCTGCCAAAATCAGTGTTTTTCATTTTGGTTGTTTAGCAGACACTTATACCCAGTGCGTCTTAAATTACCAATTAGGGTAATCTCTCTAGCTATACAGATTTTTCTCCTTTGCGGCTCGGGAATTCACTTCTGTAACCTTTCAATTACTGGTCAAATGCTCAAATGTTACGGTATTTGCTGCTGAAAGTTAAAACTATGCTAGATGCTGAAACAGTAGTCTCTACCCCTATAACCTTCAGCACACTTGCAGTCATTATCACGTCCTATTGGGTAATCTTCTTCCGACCTGCAGACATTATCACTTCTTATTGGGTAACCTTCCGACCTGCAGACATTATCATGTCCTGTTTGATAATCTCCTCGCCTGCCAACGTTATCACATCCTATGTATTTATCTTCTTCCCAGCTGTGGCCAAAAAGGCCCAGATTTTGACCTGTTGGTGCGCACATATTACTATTAGATCCAGACCTGAGAGATGGCGTACTGAGAAATAAAGGGAACAAATGAGAGAAAGAGACAATGAAAGAGAAAAGCATTAAGCTCTGCGCCCTGCTTTGAACTCCTGGGGTTGTCTGCGATGTGCTAGTGGGGAGTGGTTTGGTATATTTGCACTGCTATCAGTGGTTAAAAGTAGGCCAGCCTGTGCCTAAAAGCAGCGCTGCCAAAATGACTGCACTTGACAAGTCGGATGGCAAGAGGTCTGTCAGGAAGGGCAGGACACTGGGCTGTGAAAGAGAAGAGGTGGTTCTTAAATACCAGTCAAAGAAAGACAAGGATAGCAATGCTATTATTGCAAAAGCCAGCCCACACTGTGTTTGCCTGTGGTAACTCTTGTTTCTACTACACAACTGGTTGTGCTCTGTGACAACAATAGCTCAAGAACAGAGCAACAAAGACCAGTCAAAACATGGTGCTATATGATAGTAGTAGCAGCATATATTCTGTTGCTTATTTTTTTTGTAACCTCGTTGTCGCAAACCCCCATAGGAGGCAGATGGATGCCGATGTGTTGTGACACCCTTCATAGAGATGTGCCTGGTCGTAGCCACAAGGCCGCTTCCTGTGTTAATGGGGTGTCAGGGCATTGGGACAGACCCCGGGCCCCTCTGCCCTCTTCAAACGCCCCCAGCTGTGTGATAACCCAAACAAAGGCAGAGGGGTGGAAGATTGACGCTGACCTCTGTGCTCTCGCTTCGTTCTCCCTGGAGGTCCGGGCTTTCACGTGGACCTCACAGTGTCCATTACAGTCACAGAAGCCACCAGATGCTTCTGGGCAATGGGGGTTGCTGAGTTACCAAATGCCTGTCTGCAGAAAGTTTACTGATCCACATTTGATTCAATTTGATAATTGAACTTTAGAAATTCTTGGTGCTGCCATTGGATGCAATGCCAGAGACAAGCAGGTCTTATTGCAAAACAAGACGATGGCTTAGAAGACAATGTTCAAACTACCCCAAATGCCTCATCATACTGCTACAACATGAGAAAAAATACAAATGTTGTTCATATCCAGACATTCTTTGCTTGTTAACCACATAGAGCCGCCTTCTGCTTCATGAGATGACAACTATAATGTAGCATGGCCACCAATTCACACCCATAACCAGGTGTTAGAAAACAGGTTTGTCTGATGTTGCTGTAACTTGTTTTTCTTAGGACCAGCCTTAGTGGTTGTAATACAATGCTACATAAGATTGTTTTACATGATACTGCTTGCAGGCTGAAGAAATATAAAAAAACAGTGTGTTTACTTATCTGTTAACATTGCAAGGTATAACCGAATTGCCTGGGTTCCAGACGTTGTTGAGAGCAGCGCTAGGTTAAGGTTGAAAGTATATGAAGTGGGATTTCTTCGCCCCCACAAATGGACGTTCTGCATGTCATTTTACTGGATGGCCATTAACCACGATTTATGCAATTTGTATTTAATGTGAATAATCTCAGTGAGTTCAGTTTACAGCTCTGACCAGTAAACAGCATATCACAGGAGCACTGCCTCTCCAGGCCTTGTCAAGGCATACCAGTTAAGACGTAATGGAGGAGGATTTGGATATGTTCAGGGACCTTAAATCAGTCACGTGGTCAGCCCTCTACCTGTAAAGTCCCATACATTCTTAGTGACAGTTGAAAAGCAACTCAAAATTTGATTCAAACAGTAAATATGGGTTCAGTAGTCCAAATTGTAAGTCAACGCTTACATTTGCTTTAATAAAGCCTTCATATCAGTTACTAAAGTCATTTAACGGGAACATTACAAACAGTGAACGGCATGATGAGTGATAATAATTATCCAACTGGATGTAAAACTCAGAAATCAGGGTTTGTACAGGGTACAAAGGTGCTGTAATTATTATAAGTCCACCACATATCTACCTGTTGCGGTATAATGCTGGAAGGTGTGCTTTCTTTGAAATAACAGTACTCCTTTTTGTTTTGTCTTGTCACCCCCCCCCCCCCCCTCCACGGCACATATATGGCAAGGGAGTTTGTATCTTTTTTGTGTGGTTGAGAAAATATTGCTGCAGCAGGCCTGTGTTCGTTTAATAATCAACAAAGCCTTAGAAAATATTGCTCTGGAATTGTACCTTAGTATCTTTTTGGTTTCAAGGCTCCTGCTCAGTGTTTTAGAGCTTGGAATAATGTTGTTGAAACACCATAGAGAATATGAGAAATGACACGGCAGCCATTTTGTATCGCTGTCTATTACGTTGTGATTGCTGTGCATTACACTGATCTTACCTGCGTCTGCCTGCTTCGCTCCATCCAATTATAAACCACTCTAAAGCCTTTATTTGCCTTTAAGAGGCACGGGGTTGACCTCCATTACATTGAATGACGATGCATTCCTAATGTCGCCCGTATACAAGGTCTCCTCTGAGCTGCTCTCTTTGATCACAAATTGTACTTCCTCAGCCAAGTGTAAAGCATCATACGGCATCAACGGAAAATGACTCAAGATATGCTCAGTAGTCCCATCAAGCTCTTCCCAATGAATTCACTCAGCGCTACTGGCAGAGCCTCAGTGGGGTTCGAGTGCTATTAAGGAGCCATTAAGAAATGCTTTATTTGAGAAATAAATTCACTTCATTTGCCTTTGGAGGGATAGTACATACTAATGTTTCTGTGTCTTGTGCTTTGCATTATTTTGGATGCTGCAGTTGTCAACAATGATCTTATGATAATATATGAAGTAATCCAGTATTGGCTGCAAGTTCCATGAAATAAATATATTTTGTAAGTCTCTGAAGACATAAGTTGTTAAACAACAGGACATCCCACCCAGAATATGTCCCGGTCACCATCTGAGCTATAACCACTGGTAATGCCCAACCCAATTTTTAAAAACAACAGTCACTGGAAACTATCTCAGGAATCTCCCTGAAACACCCAAAAAATGACATCATCATCCCTCGCCAAATTCAAAACCGCAGTAGGGCAGCCCACTCTAAACCCTCAGCACCATGGTTTTGCATGCCTCAGTGTTTTCACTCATTTGGATATCTTTATGTCCTTGTTAGCCATGCTCAGTATAGACCCACAGATTTATAGCATCATTAAATGGGCTTTTAAATCTGAAGTGGATGGCTCCATTGCTAGTAATGACTGGTCTGTAAAAAATATTACTGCCCATCTCTGAGATTGGGATGCATGGCAAGACTCTAAACCACTGTGATGTAATAATGGATGCCTCCAAGAGGGAGGGCTATACAGTGTCTTCACAAATGGCCGCTCCTGTAAAACTGTATTAATTATGTCAAACAATTAGATCTGCTACTGCTCTACTTGCTTGCTATTAATTTTCTGAAAACAGAGCAGTGTTCCTAAGCAGCGGTTAATTTTGTGTTCAGTACTGGTAACGATTCCACTCCTTTCTAAGTTGCAATTTATTCCAATGTCACAAAACCTGCCAAGATTGCAAGGTTCAGTTTTCCCTTTCAGTTATTGTGTTTAAGTCTTATGGTCTGTTTTTATTTTCTTAATCATCTTTTGTTCTCTTTTGTTGTGTTTTGAATCATCTTTTGTTCTGTTTGTTGTGTTTTTTGAAAGTTACTCACCTGGTCTCATCAGCTCCTTATTTGGTTCAGTGCATTCTCTTTGTTTCTTTATTAGGTATTGTTTGGTTTGATTCTACTACTGTAAGTCTTTTTCCTTGCTCGCTTTTGAGCTCCAGTTCTAGCCTTCTTCCATGGAATGACCAGTTTATATTCCGTGACCAGTTTTTTACCCTAGCCCTTGTTATTCTGCCTTTAGTTCTAGTATTAGATATTTGGCCTAACCTTGACTGCCATTCTAGCCTTATCCCTTTGGATTGTTCACCTGCCTGTTTGCCGATTCCTGCCTTCTGTTTTGATGCCATAAACACCTGCCGACTCTGCGTGTGAATGATGGAAAGAGAGAAAAAGAGAGAAAGATGGGGGAGAGAGAAAGCAATGGAACCACTGGAGAAAGAAAGATGGAAAATTTGAAAAATTGAGGCTTCCGATGTAGTATCAAAGGTTTTGTTGCTTCCTAAGCAGAGAGCCAGCGCCTTCATATCGTGCTTGTAGCTTAGGGTGGTAGATGAATGCGACAAACTGTCTGCCCTTGCCTGATTCTGTGCTCACTCACCATTGTGGTTCAACCTTAGATTCAACAGTGCATCATGTGTGTGGGTTCCATTAACTCTGAGCAACATCTGGCACAGTGGAGCCCACATCATGGAAAGAGTGGTGGCTTCCTGGAGCTAGAGCTAATGTAATCTGGATTTATTCTCTCTCCATCTCGTTCTGGCTACCTCTGCTGCTATCCCCCCTCTCTCGTTTGTTCTCCCCTGCCCTGCCTTCAGGGACTCATTTGACTGCAACACTTGGGAGTAGATTTGGAATCAATAAAAATCATAATTGGTTTGGCTGTAAATTCATTCCGTGCAGCCGCTCTCTGAGCCTCTATGCAGTGGATTCTATCAGAAGAGATTTGTGAGTTCTACCGCTTGCAACACACCGAACTGATATCGGTGCCTCCCAGTCTAAACGTTTCCGTTTAAATACAGTCATTGCCAGGCAAACTACACATCTCTAAAACTCGGGAGATGACGTTGATCAACAGCGTCTACCTGGAGGTCTAACCAGTCCAATGCTTAACCTCCTAAGGATGGGGAGTCCTCCAATGTACCGTTGTGAGCTCACATGTGGGTCATGTGTGGTGCAGACAGGACACTTGGACAGTACAGTTCCAGAAAAGGATGGGCATGAAATACTGTGGCATTAGCAGACTGGCCATTCAGCACTCTGTATACAATTGGATAATAATGGAGCACAGCCGTCCAATGAAACATCTGACCTACTGATGGAGGGGGCAAGCCACTGTTCCTCCACTATTGCTGGGTGCAGTTAATCAAAAGTTTAACTGTTATTCCGTTCACCAAAACATTAACGTCGATAACCGTTAATTAGTTAAGTCAGCAATGAATGTTTGTATATACTTTTATTACAAAACACTTTTTCCCACTCTAAAAACCCCTAAAACATCGAGCAAAGTGCGAAAAATACAAAATAAGCCTTTTTTTAGGTATTTTCGTGGGCTTACATTGGTTATTTATTTAACTGTACATGCTAGAACAGGCAGGGCAACCTGGATGGGGGTGGGGGCCATATATAGTACGTACTGGTCATCAGGGGGCCACACATAACTTGGAATAACACCAAGGGGACACAGTCATCAGGGGGCCGTAGTTTACTTTTAACGTATTTGTTAATAAATTAATCTATGTCTAATGCTCGTTCTTGTATATCTGGGCAATTTTTTAATATTGAACAACGTGCCGTTTTCCCGCTCTGCTCATCTCTCCTGGGATTCAGCATGTTCACTGCTGTGTAATTAAACGTGGGAACCCTTTAAACACTATATGTTTTTTGGATGTTTTCACTACTTTGATATTTCTGTAATAGATATCATCAAGAGTTTTCTATGGCTCAAACATCAGCACTCTCTCAGCTACACCCTGAAATTACTGTTATGTGTAAACACGCAAAAAATGATTTCAGGTCTTTTTCATGTATTGTTTCCAGCATAGATTTTGTTGGTTCCAATACTAACTTTATAACAGATTTAAGGTCAAACATTTTTACTGTTTTCTAAATTCATCCGAGGGCCGAGAAAAGATGGGTGGGGGCTGCCAGTTGCCCATGCCTCTGCTAGAAGCTTGCATTTTTTTCCATTGAACACCTGTCTTCCTGGCTGAATTAAATGACATTACATTTGTCCTTTTCTGCCAAGGCGAGGGAACGTAAAGTGACATTGAAGTTACTAAATTTTTGGAAGGTCTCAACCCAGCATAACAATGAATAGGCAATCTGTTTACAACAGACCAATAGCTGCTCGCAAATAGCTGTTTTTTCACTCTCAACTTTCCCACTGAAGCCTTGAGACTAGTGTGCAAACTAACTGCAGAGAAATACATTTGTGACAATGAAAATAGCATCTAGATATTCAGCACAGCAAGCATCGGATGTGGTCTCGTCCCCCACTCCGGACTGAAGCAGAAAACTGGCTTAGACTCTAGAGGGTTTTAAAAGTATATTTATGATGTTTTTGGGTTAGCAGACTTGAGTTAACGGAAGTTAATGTAATTGAAGTTAATTAGTCCACTTATGATTTTCACAGTTGACTTAAACATCATATCGTTAACAAAAATGTTAACTTCATTAATTGATGATTATGTTATTAACGGTTTGTTGCCCAGCTCTGCTCATTACAGGGGTTCATGCTACATTGCTACATTGCAGGCTCACACATCTTGTTTAGTAGAATATGACTTTGAATGTGATGACGTGGTTTGAAGTAACTCGAATGTGACAACAGTGCGTATTGCTGTAAGAAAATACGCCGGGACCTTTGCTCTTGGAACTGTGGGGTGTTTTCAATTTGACCAGATCATAGTAGTTGCTTTGTAGCACCGCTGCCTCCCACCTGTGTTAACGACCTGCAGCAACCTACAGGCAGGCTGACCCGCTCTCCACTTCAATCAGATTTATGACCAGAGCTGTGTTTTATGGCCTTTGATACCTGGGGGTCAGAAACCATACACTTCTAAAAAATCAGTGTGTAACCCTTTGAACTGTTCAGATGTTTTCTTTTTGTTGTGAGAACGTTATTTAGAACACTCATTACATCTGTAATGACCAGCATCAGACATTTGCTTCCTTTCCTTGGACATCTGTAATGACCAGCGTCAGACATTTTGTTCCTTCCCTAGGACATATAGTACAATAATACAACAAAATACTCTTTGTTTCAGAGTTGGGAGTTGCTAACTATTTGCTTTGTGTTGTCATGGTCTTCTTAAATGTCATAATATTTTGCAGTAGCTATCTATTTTGAATGATAAACTTTGTTGATTACTCTTCTAATTACATGGTTACAAGTTAATGATAGAATAAGACACCTCAGGATTTTGTGGTGTTTGGACAATATACCACAGGTATCAGTCCCAGACACACCTGTATCTAGACACACCTCTCTGGGACTTATTGTTTAAATACACTATATGGGCAAAAATATGTGGAAACCCCTACTAGTAATTGAGTTCAGGTCTTACATCTATGCCCATTTGCAATAGAAAAACATTGGCAGTGCAATGGGTCGTACTGAAGAGCTCAATGCCTTTAAATGTGTCATAGGATGCCACCTTTGCCACAAATATGTTTGTGAATTATCCGCCCTACTAGATCTGTCCCGGTCATATTTAAGTGCTATAATTGAGAAGTGGAAGCATCAAGGAGCAACAACAGCCAAGCCACACAGTGGTAGACCAGACAAAGTCAAAGAACGGGACCGCCAAGTGCCGAAGCACGTAGTGCGTAAATACCGACTATCATGTTTTGCATCACTCACTACAGAGTTCCAAACTGGCTCTGGAAGCAACATCAGCGCAAGAACTATGTGTCCTCAGCTTCACGCAATTGGTTTCCATGGCTGAGCAAATGTACGCAAGCGTCACACCAACTTGCGTGATGCCAAGCATCGACTGGAGTCATGTAAAGCACGCAGCCACTGGACTTTAGAGTAGTGGAAACGTTCTCTGGATGATGATGAGGAATCACGCAATCTGATGGACGAGTCAGGGTGTGTTAGATGCCAGAAGAATGCTACCTACTGGAATGCATAGTTCCTACTGTAAAGTTTGGTGGAGGAGGGATAATGATCTGGGGCTGTGTTTCAGGGTTTGTAAACACGTGTTGTGGTCCTGGCCCCACCAGTCTGTACACGTGTGTTCTGGTCCTGGCCTCACCATGGATGGGGAAAAGACTGTCACTTGAAAAGATACATTTACAAGCTACCAGTTATTTAAAAATATTTGAAACCAAACCATTCAAATTGTATGCTTTTCTTAACCGGTGTTACTGTCAGGTCCTGACTATAAGGAAGCCTCTAGGCATCTCTATGTTGGCTTAGTGCTGCCTGTCAGAGCCTGACAGCAGAGGTGCCTCTAGGCACTTCTGTTTTGGCTTTTCCCAATTAGAGGCATCTGTACTGCCAAGCCTCAAATTGAGGATCTTATTTAAGTTCAGTCATTGCCAAGCTTAGTGTGGATCATTGTTTGTGCTTGTCGCTTATTAGTTATGGCTGGGTTGTGTTGTTTAGAGATCAACAATTATATACTATATACTAAGAAGCAATTATATGTTATTTACTAAGCTCTGCACCTTGTGATCTGCCTCTGCACTGTGACATCTAGTGATGTAGTGATGTATATCGATATGTATATCATCGATATGTATATCTAGGTCTACCTTAAACTATGAAATACTGCCTGGATGTGAATTTAATGAAACTACCTCCAAGCTACTGCAAAAGATCATACAATCACTAGTTGAATTACATGTTAAGTAGTTTATTACTCCCCAACACAGGGCCCAACAAATTGTTTTGTGTGACCAATCAGAAAGGTTACCTTGCTTTGGTGACCTACTAATCGTCTATGGATTTGGAGCAGAGTTTGGCAGGACCAAAGATTTTGGGCATCCAGGCAAGATCTGTTATTTAGCAGTTGGCTGAAGCATCGTATCTCAAGCCCCTCAGGACTAGACTTTTTTTGTCCTGACCAACTGATTCAGTTAGTCAAGATTTTAAATATTGTATATTGAAGGACAGAGGGTTGTTTGACAACCGTTGGGCTCAAGCATGTACTGTACAGATTTGGGACAATGCAAATGACTTCTGTAGTGGTTTACCAAGGCCATGTTTGGAGCAGTAACAAATAGATGGTTGGGAGCCGTCCGTTAGAAAGGTCTTTGTGGCTTTAGTGGTGCTCCTTCATGTTCTTTTCTAGCCATAGTAAAATCTGGACTTATGCAAGCAAAGCAGTTTTCAGATCCACACTTTTAGTGTTTTATTCATCTATGCTTTTACATTGCCATGGAAACCCTTCATTAAACAGAAGCAACTGGTGTTGAGAGACTTCAGGGAAACTGATATTCAGCAGTTATTTGAATAATACAATATTTTAACAATAGTAGTAAAGCATTTTTCCTCATGGCTGTCCTTTAAGAGGTGATCAGGAGTTGCTGTATGAACAGGCTCACAGACTGAGGCTCACAGACTGAGGCTCACAGACTGAGGCTCACAGACTGAGGCTCACAGACTCAGGCTCACAGACTCAGGCTTACAGAGGCTGACAGACAGAAGTTTATAAACAGAGGTTTACAGAGGTCAATAACTGAACCTATTATTGAGTTGTGCGGCTGTAAAACCTGCTGATAGTGAGTAGCATGGGGCTTGGAGCTGACGAAGGCCTGATTATATTTCATATGCTCATGCAACCAACTCCAGCCTCCTTTCCTGTGGCAGACTATCACATTTTCCACCAAAGGGCATCAAACACTCGTCCGCAGACACTGAGTTCCAAGCTGCGGATTGTATCACTTTGCCATTTATTCAGTTGCCTGTGTCCTTGCCAAGGTCATTAGAGGATACTCTATGGATGGGGACACTGACAGATGGAGATCTGGGACTGATCAACGATCTGACGTTTTAAATCTCCACATATTGCAGTGTAACCTCAGGGAACGTGACTGGATCACTCTTCTGCATATGTCTGATGACTGCTGATCACTCCCACACCTCACCATTTCCCTTTTGGCTATCCTCACTCCTCTACTGTATTCACACTTCATCACTCCTCTTGTTCATTCATTCCATCTCTCTGTCGATTTTACCTCATCTCCTCTCACTGTGTCACCCTTATCTTCTCTCTTCCTAACCTCTCTCTGTCTGCTCTCATATCTCATTCTGTCTCTTCTCACTTCTCTTTCAGCATAAATCACAGGACGTGTGAGGAAAATAGGAAGTATCTGTCAAATGGACAATTTCTTCTGTCAACATGCTGGAATCTTTTGTTGTCGGTGCGTTTCAGTTTAAGATAAATGTTGCTGGAAATGCCCTATTGGCTGAATAAATGTTTAATATGTGGTTCTCCTTGAATGACACAACTACAGCATGCAGTTTGTTTGGCTACAGATGAAAGAACTGACAATGAACTTCACATGGTGGTAAACGTGCATTGTGATGAGCTCAACACTCTCATCCATACTCATCCATACTCATCCCAGAATGCTTAGCCTGCCTGCAATGTATCTGGGAGCTGTTGGATGGAGAGCAGATAGAGTTCAAATGTTTATTTAAATACGTTACATTTTTTTTGCTACATGAAAACATTGGGGCTTTCATGTGCAGTGGTTCATCACACACTGCTTTATATCGCAAAAAGTCTGTTGGGAAAATGTGCAGATTTTCTTTTAACCGAATATACACTAAATCTCCTTCCACCTCTTTCTGTCTTCCCTGCTGTCTTCTCTCTCCACCTCTCATTTTCTGTGAAGGTAGATTACGACATGAGTCAGAGTCTGGGGAGTAAGGAGTAGGCAGGGGGCTGAGTTCATTTCAAAACACATTGCCAAATTGTCCAATATTGTTGTTACCCACAGACCAGCTCAATTTAAACCAATAAACGGATGCCGATAAAGAAATGGAAACCTGAGTAATATATCTGTTTCATACTGCTTATGCACGTGGGAACAGGGATTACATTGATGGAGCTACAGAGATTAGTATGTGGATGTGGAAAGCTGTGGAATATGATGTGCTCTTGAAAAGACGAGTGATGTTTTAGCAAAAGGGAGAGAGACCATTCAATCCTAAATTAATAATTCAGAGCCTTCGGAAGGCCTTCCATCAGGAAAGAGGAACAGGAACACACACACACACACACACACACAGATCTAACTCAGAGTAATATGGTTCCTATCTTGTGTAGCGATGTTTTCCTCTAAGGTGTTGACTTACCTGTCAATCACAGGACAGCAGGGGGGTGCATAATCCTGCACTTTTCATCTGCCAATGCAAATGACTGCCTCTATCTGCTAGTCTAACCCCCTGGGGGATGATCTGCCTCTATCTGCTAGTCTAACCCCCTGGGGGATGATCTGCCTCTATCTGCTAGTCTAACCCCCTGGGGGATGATCTGCCTCTGTCCGCT
>JACXGJ010007978.1:0-28588 GCA_016801105.1 Esox niger | reverse complement strand
TGTGTGTGTGTGTGTGTGTGTGTGTGTGTGTGTGTGTGTGTGTGTGTGTGTGTGTGTGTGTGTGTGTGTGTGTGTGTGTGTGTGTGTGTGTGTGTGTGTGTGTGTGTGTGTGAGCAGTGATCGTGTGTATGGGCATTTCAGAGCTGGCATGTGTTTACTGTTGTGTGCAAGCACCCGCACGCACACACGTTGATGAGTGAAGAGAGCGGGCCGATTGCGGTGCCTCCAAAGAAGCAGACATTTTGGGAGGAATTATGTCAGTGGTGAAGGATCTGCAAATCATTTCTACTGTGACTGCAAGTCTGGTTGTAGGGGCGGTGGGTGTGTTATGTTGTCACCGGTGGCAGCCACATCCTTTTTAGTCTTTTGTTTGTGATAGACTGTGTGATATTGAACAATGTTCAAATGTCAAGCGGTTTCTTTCGTGTGATTTTATATTTAACATAACTGGTAAATCATAAATGTTTTACCAAATTGTTTTAATGCCCTTAAACAGTTTCCAGACTACTGTCTTAAAGATTTGAAGAATGACTTCCAGTGAGTATTGATTGGGCAGGGTGACTAGGAGGTTCCTTCAGGACTGGTTCACCTCACTCCTCCACACTGTCAGGTTGACCACTCCTCCTGGCTTTCACCTTGACCAGACTACTTTAACTGAATTCATCAGGAGGGATTTTACTAGTTGATTTAGGCTCTCCTGATCTTTGTTTCCCAAACCTTTTCTCTGGTACCCCGGATGTCCCTAAACTGACATACCTGAATAAACGAGTCAACTAACGATCAAGCCTTTAACTAATTGCATCAGGTGTCCGGGGTGGGACGAGGGAGTGGTTTGAGAAACTCTGCTCTGCCCTAATCATAACCTCACCTACTACAGGTTAAAACCCCATTGTTTCCCAGGCTCAGATTAAGCTAAATCCTGGACCCAAAATCATGTCGAATGGACAAATGCCATTTACATGTATTTTTTGGTGCTCGACTAGGCCTTTTCTGTCTGGGAAACTACTCTGTAGAAAACAGGCGAGAAGATTCTGTATGCAATAGAAGAATAAGAAGACCAGCCTCTTGAGTATTAATGCCTGTCATTTCTGTTAAAGAGTTGGAGTGGCACATTACCTTGTCACCCCGAGTAGCTTGTGCCTTGTGAATATGGATTTTATGCACCAAGTGACAAAGCCTTTAATCCTGGGAGACCTGGCTTTGTTCTGTCACCCACGGTTGCTTGTGCCTTGTGAGTCAGAATTGTATGCACATTCAGCTGCATGTTTTGAATCTGCACTGTGACAAAGTGTGAGACTTCTATTTTCTGAGTGGATATATCTTGTTTATATGTTCCAGACAGATGGGGAAATCAACTACCTGTGCTTGATGAGTTATGTAATCTTAAACAGCTTTTGTGCCATGTTATGTTGGATAATATGAAGTTTGTTTTATTCTTGATTTATTTGATGAATTCATATTTTGATGGAGGAGATTGTATTTTCAAGTATTTTAAATGGAGTGGAATAGTCTTAGAATTTGCTTGTATTACTTTCAAACCAAACATGGATGATTAAAGTATTTAGGGGAGTATTTTATGGGAAATGACCAAATCATTGGGGATGTCATTGAATGTTATGACTGATCTGTTTTTATTCTTGAGTCTTCAATGTATTATTATTATTATTATTATTATTATTATTATTATTATTATTATATGTAAATGCACTCTTACTCTTTAACTTTCTTGTTGACCCTTTGATCACTCCATAAACCAGAAAACAGTGCACTGTATCTTGGTCTTCAGTTCAATCTAATACGTCCTGTGTTTTATCAATGTCTGTATGTTTAGACATTTACCTTAATGCCCATGCCCATGCTTAATGCCGTATATTGGTCTGAGACATTTATGAAAATAACAGGTTCTGCAAGTACATCCACAGAAACTTAAACAGTCATTGAATCAACATGTGAGCAGAAATATTTATATTATACCCATTGGTTATTTAACAACCTGTTTTTCCTGCTTTCGGTTCATTGTACGCAACTGGCTTGTGGGTTTTCACTGACTTTGAATGGTTCAAAAAGGCTCTGGAGCTGTATTAGTGTTTTATGTTCTTTATGCCCACACCCTCATAGGCTGAGGAACACGTAACTAGCAGCTAATGACATCAGTTAAAAGCTTCTGCATGTTTAGTGGACATGTACAGAGCAGGTCCTCTCCTTCAAACATAAAACAGAGTTAAAGATGCAGTCCGGAACTTTTGCGAATAACAATTCATATTTTTAAACCCGTTTTGAGTCAGATATATAATATGTTGTTTAATATGATGTTTATGTGTGTAATCTGTAAGTAGAATCAGTATCACACCTCAGTTAGCCATGAAAATAAAGGTTTTTGAAAGTGGTTTTGATGACATAGGGCACATTATTGGCACATTGGAGTACAGTATTTTATTCGGCAGCACCATTTCTACAAACTGACCAAAAAACTCAGGAATGCATCTTTAAGTTTGCTTTAAAAGCTGTGTATTAACACACCCATGGAATACTCTTTCTGGCATTGGTCTGTTCTTACAACACCCCAACTACAACCCTCATTGACAATTTATATTCCACTGGGAGAGGTGTACAGAACTACTTATTTTATTAATTAATTTTGGCAGTGTGTGTTTAGTCTCTTGTAAGGAAGAGAAGAGTGTGTCTTTTGTTTGCATCAATTCAATGAAAAGTAATTTAACCTGCTTAATAAAGAGATGTATTTGACCCTTGGGTTACTTGTGCCTTCTATTTGAATGGGAAAAAGTCTGTTTTATAGGGTCATAGAAGTTAATGGCTACATTACTCAGATGTTCATTTTTCATCTCTTCCCAACCAACAGAGGTTAGTTATCCTGTTCACACCACCCTTAATTTGGTGTAACGTAGATATGGTTGTACAACATTTACGAACATACTATAAAAGTACCATGTTGGACCAGAACAGCACTATATTTTCTTTACGTTGCAAATATCCATTAATTCTGATCTTCTAGTTGTGAGAGATGAGTGCGGGGGAATAACGGCATGTGTCCAGCATAGCAGTCTGCTGGTCGGGGATGTTGAAAGGAGCGAGACGGGACCGACCCTACACACCAGGTACAAATCTGAAAGATGGAAGGAGGAAAATGTTTTCGCAAAACTCAGTGACATGCGTCTCAGTTACAGATGTCTAGAAGCATTATTTGGTGGGGTCGTTTCATGTCGTACTTGCCTCAGTCTTCCTTCCTTGATGAGAATGCCTCTTATCCGTGGGTATTGTTCCTCACTCCAGGAAGAAGGGATGGCTGTCCCCAGGCATAAATCAACATGTTAATCCAGGATTGTGTTCCTCAGCCTTCTTTAGCCTTAATCTCTTTGTATTTGGGAATTCCCCACCGTGCCACTGGATGGCAGAATGTCCAGCCTTGACCCACCCACCCTCAGGATAACCTAAGCTCCATGTAGACCACAGTAGCTAGTTACTCACCTGATCCAGAGCTCCTTCGACCCAGGAGGCCCACTAAGACATCTTCCACCTCTCCTACAGAAAAGGGGGTGTTAAGATGTTGAGAAAAACATTGCCATTGCATCGGTACCATTTTCACCGAAAGGTGTAAAAATACAATGTGAGCGATTTGATACATTCTTACTTTTCGTACTTTTTTGTGACTGTTGAGCACTTACACCTGTAAATAAGAAGAATTACTGCACAATATGTTGCCACCAACTGAAGAGAAAGGATCTGAATTTCTCTTCTGATGGATTAGTCACAGACATGGTGCTTCATGCAGATAAACCTACTGTGTATCAAATATTACTGCTAAGTTTGCATATTCAAATGGCTGATAATATGTATCATGAGAAGTCAGCGACCAAGGATGGCGAATAAAGGCTCTTTCGGACCCCAGAGATCCAGAGACCCAGATGCTCACCTGCACTCCTCCTGCCCATCAGACCCACAAAGGTGTCATAGTCAATGTCACTGTATCTAGTAGAACGATTTAAATCACTGACGAGGTAGTCTGGCCTGTCCTGAGGGAATCAATAACATGACATGTTCTTAGCTATCATTTACTATTTAGTGGGATGAAAATGCTGACCGTCAGCTACATGAACTAACTGAATTTTAAAGGACAAAACTTGTCTGTGGACATTTTATTTAGATACTGTAACAGTATGTACCTGCCGTATCAAGTTGTATGAGTCTTCTTTACAATCTAATTCCATGGGCCAAGTGATGAAGGTAACCAGAATAGTCAAAATGGCCAGCATCCAGCCCTTGGTCATCATCTCCTTGTTGTCCAGGTATTACAAACTGGTAGAGGAGATATGCCAGTCATGGTAAATGGAAGTTTTGAAATATTTCTTCACACAGTGTTCAACATGCAAATATCTGTTCTTATATATATGTATAGAAATATAACATTTGAAACATTATATATCTGGTTCTTTTAAAATGAATGAAGTCAACTTGTTTTGCAGAGTGAAATTACTACAGCTGAATTAATGTGGATGCTTAGCAGTGGTTGATTTTCTCTGTTCAAATGGCTGTGTGCAACACACTGCGTCATTGACCGATAGCTACAATGTATGATGTGGTTAAGTGATAACAAAAATACCTAGGCGTTCTAATGTTTATAACTACTAACATTTAAAACTACTAATGATTTGGAAATCTATCATGTCCATTGTCCTACCTCCAACTTTCAGTCAACTGGGAGATCTGAAAATTAAGCTCAGACTGAGAAAAATCCTTCTAAACCGAATTCTGATTCAGACATTCAGCAGACATCTGATATTAAGATAGCTTGCATCATGATTTTACTTTTTTGTCTAATAAGGTCTGGCAGGGGTCTGAGATGCCTTGGCAGAGGAAACATGCCCATTGCCCATTTCAATGGGCATCTGTAAATGATTCAACATGATGAGAGGTGTAGATCCCGTTTAATGGTTTTAGAGACATAACACAAATAATATTACACATATAAATTGTGTTAATGCAAAGTAAGGGTTAAGCACACAATTCAATGATATTTCATTAGGGAAATATAAGAACACATAAGAACACGTTTAAGATAAGAAAATGAAACAATTAAAAGCACTTGTTTAGCAATTATGGGCTTAACCAGTATAGATCAATTAGTAAGACATGGGTTTGTAGAAGAAATCCCTACTGTACATCCCTTTGGATAAGAGCACCAGCTAAATGTAAATACTGTGCATGTAGGTCTATCTTTTAACATTATACATTGTAGTGGTTTATTATATATAACCTACACAAAATGGCACATTTCTGATTGGATGTGTCATTTGCATGTTATGCATTGGTGAGCCTTTTGCTGAAGCTTTTCTGCCCTATCATGTGTAAGTACTCAGTAAATATTCAATAGCTTTGTTTTGTTACATGACTGTTTGACAGAAAATACACAGGCTTAGACTAAAAAACGTTTTGACATGTTCAAGATATTTGCAATGCACTAAGACAAAAATAATTCTTACCTTTTAATGATATAACGATGAAAGACAGAACCTGGTGCTCCTTCTGTGTAGCTCACCCTTAGTCTTAAGTGAAAATGAAAGGTCCACTGCTTGTTGAAATTCCACCACAATCAGTCTCCCCCAATATCTGCCCAATTATAGGTATCGGACAGCACAAGTGCTCCAATCAGGCTTCAACCATAGCTACACAATCGCTCTTCTTCTCTTTCTCTCTCCCTGTCTTTCTTTTTCACCATGTCCCATTTCTCTCTGTTTTGTATCTCAGTGTCTCGCGCTCTCAAACATCAAAAATATATAGCAACGTAAAATGCATGATATTAAATTATAAGCACAGCAAATATATACCACAATGCTGGCTACTATATGAATAATTAACAGCCCATTGTAGAAGTAGAGATTTGACGATTTAAATAAATGTTTCCATTCAATTAACATTATATATTTTATGTCTGGATGTGATAATAGACATTGAGGGAGGTTGTCACAGGTTAAACCAAGCAATAGTTCGTCACATTACCGGGCAAAAGTATTCAGAATTGAGTATCATTCTCAAATACAACAAAAATATTTGTATTGACTTTCTTCCAGCGATTACTTTTTTCTAATAACTAATTAATTAAGGTATACTTACTACAATTGATTTATGTGGTTATGCTATATAACTATCATTTAGGCACTAACTGTAAATTGCTCTAAATAGGTCTTTTAAATTATTCAAATGTTAAACTAAAAGAGTAACCTGCAATACTAAAAACAGTAACCTGTAATACTTGGTCGAGTGTTCAAAAAAGCAGCTTGGCGCATCCTTAAACATCACTTTTCAATAAACTACAGTATGTAAGAATTTTCTGACTAGTTTCCATTGGAAAAGTAGATAGTTGTTTTATGAAAGCGGTCTGTTTTTTCATGTAAATATATGTAATCCTACTGATTACTCTGCATGCCTAATTGTGTCAATTTTGTTTTAAGCTATATGCTTTTTTTGCTCTAGGCTTCGAACAGGGCAACTGGCTTACGCCCAGGAGGTAGTCAGGTTACAAAAGGAATGCAGTCCACTTTAACATGTGCAAGACACGTGTCCATGACCAGATGAATACATTTCCCTCAGTACCTGCATTTACACAAGCCAACCCATTCTGAAATAGTTTTCACTCAAAGTTTGTGCTGGTGTGTCAAGATTTCATTGATGTGATTGGTCAAAAGATCAATTTCTAGAAAAGGATTTGGCTAGGATTAGGTTTAGGCTAGCTTTCCAATTTTTTGGACTGAGGCTGCCAACCTAATACTCCTTCTAATGCATACTTGATTATCCTCTCTGTAACTCTGAAACCTCTGAGTAAATGTTGTTTTTACAGACTTCATTCCAATTATGTTGAGGTCAGTGGATGATTCATTTACAGGATTCCTGGGTTGAAAATATTAGGGCTTTACTGATAGAGCTCTAATATACAGTAGCTCTTTTCATATTTGAGTCTCAAAATTATTTTCCCAAGAATTCAGCTGTAAAATTACTACATTTTTACTCCACTATTGTGACCAGACAACAGGAGAGTTGTAGGTTTGAGGTCACAGTTTTTAATTAGAATCTTTAAGAAGATCGATATATAAATGAATGTGTTATTGTTTATCAGATTTTTGTTGAAGCGTGTCAATAGTTGTTTGGCCCTGAAATTTCTAGGCAAATGAGAAGATGATTGAAAGATGAGCAAACAGTTGGAATGAAAAACTTTTGATTAGACCATTGAGGGTGGTTGATTAAACAATTGACTGTGGCAGAATTATTCAATACAACTTCTCATCTGTCCTCTACATGTAGCACACTGGAACAGCACGAACCTAAAGACTTCTATAGCCTTCTGACTGTATGTCTGCAAAAACATTTTGTCACAGTTGACAAAAGGTGGGTGTTTTTGTGAACAGCCTTTACTTTACAGATTCATACGTATATAAATTGGGACACAAATGTCCCTAAACAGGTGAATCCACACGAATTGGGACATTTTCCCAGTCCCCTTATTGCCAAAGACAATTATGTTAAGGTAAGAGCACACTTTATAATTGAGGATGGACAAATAGGACATGGGGCCTGGATTTTCATCCCATACATCTAAAGAGATGCCTGGAGGCATTTCATATGGGGTATGTATTAGTGTCTTAACTGTAGGTCATTTGACTGTAGATACACTTTGGATTTCTCCTCACAGTAAAATGTCTCATTAACTGTTAACCGGAAGAGAGGCAGCAAATCCTTATTCAAACCTTATGGGTTGGCAGGTGGCATAACTGTTAAACATTTAACATGTATTAGCAAGCCTTGCAAATGCAGATGTACAGTAACAGGGGTTGAGAGTTTTAGTTGAATTGAGCTGTTTTGAACCGCTGTGTTGTACTGTGAAAAGACTGTTATTGGACAAGTGTCACCCAAAAGGATACTCAGAAAAGCTTTGTGTCTAGTAGCTATCAATAACTTAGAAAGTGGTTGTGTTCTTTAGTTGACCTAAAAGAATAGAAGATGTTGTGAATGGCATATCATTTATAGAATGTGTAGTATTGAAAACTGTGGGATTTCTGGCCATGATTACAGTGTTAAAGAATTTAGTTGATGTTGCATGGGTTGCAGAAAACACTTGATCATAAAATTGTATACAGGTCAATTTGATCCTCCTCAGAAGGTGGATACTATATTATGATCACACACTATAAAGTTCCAGACAGTTACTGTCTTTCCATGGCTTTAATAAACACTGGTCCACCGTCCTCACATTCTGTTTTTGGTGTTTTTAAATATAATTCATGATGACTTGTAGAACGGAGAAACCTTGTTTCTCCTCTCTGTTTTCCACTGAGGGCACTCTTCCCAATGTCTTGATATACACTGGGCAAAGAAGTGCTTTGTTATTGAAATATATTTGTGGCACTTTACATTGGACTCAAGTTGATGAGGTGAAAGAAAACAATTTAAGCATCCAATCATGTAGTTTCTAGTAGGCTACAGAGTTACAGAAAGTTTTTTGCTACATAGGATGAAGTCAGTTTCTCACATCAGGTAGGTACTCTTTTTGTCTCCAAGACTTAAAAACAGCAGCAATCTACAGTCCCCTCCAAAGGTATTGGAACGGCAAGGCAAATTCCTTTGTTTTTGTTGGTCACTGAAGTCATGTGGGTTTAAGATCAAAAGATGAGTATGAGACAAGAGTTCAGAATATCAGCTTTCATTTCCTGGTATTCACATCTAGATGTGTTAAACAACTTAGGACATATCACCGTTTGTATTGGACCATAGCATTTTTAGATGAGCAAAAGTAATGGAAAAAATAATCTTGAAGTAAATAACACTTAATATTTGGTGGCATAACCCTTGTTTGCAATAACTGCCTCAAGCCAGCGACCCATTGACATCACCAAACTGTTGAATTCTTCATTTGTGAGGCTATTCCAGGCTTTTACCGCAGCTTCTTTCTTGTTTGTTTTCTGGGGTGTTTCTCCCTTCAGTCTCCTCTTAAGGAGGTGAAATGCATGCTCTATTGGTTTAAGATCTGGTGATTGACTTAGCCAGTCTAAAACCTTCCACTTTTTTCCCCTGAAGAAGTCCTTTGTATTGTTGGCAGTGTGTTTTGGGTCATTGTTCTGCTGCATGATAAACTTCCTCCCGATTAGTTACAATGCATTTCTCTGTAAATTGGCAGACAAAAGGTTTCTGTACACTTCTGAATTCATTCTGCTGCTACCATCATCTGTTACATCATTGATAAATATTAATGAGCCTGTTCCAGAAGCAGGCATGCATGCCCAATACATGACATTACCTCCACCATGCTTCACAAATGAGCTTGTATGCTTCGGATCATAAGCAGTTCCTTTCAATTTGCAGCGGTCTCTCAATTTTAACCCTTCTGTTCCTCACTCAAAACCAACCTTTTCAACTTTTTTGGAAAGGAAAGAAAAAGGTGCAGGGGTCTTATTTTTTAGGTCAATTTCAGATCCAGGGCTAGGTTTAGGGTTAACAACGCCACTGGCTCACCCATTGATATAAACCTAGCTTTCTCTACACAGTTTTGAACAGGTGTTGTCAGGTGGACAACACTGTTTATACATTTGATCACTAGCAGATAAATCAGGCGCAACTAATGCAGCAAAATCCTGTTTGAATTCCCACAAACGAGCAACTGATAGTGAAGCTAGCGTTGGTGGATGAGCCAATCAGCAGCTATAGACCTCCCACTTGCATTGATTGACATATCCCTTGGGCTCATGAAATACGCAATGAAATATGGCATTAAAAGTTGGAATAGGCCGTCAAATGTTGAAATATTTCATTAAATGTTGAAGAATGCCATTCAATTTTGAAATACATCAATAAATGCTGAAATACACCAGGAAATTATGAAATATATCACAATATTATGATAAAGGCCATTATATGAAATACCTCTCAATAATGAAAAGAAGATTGGGAAATACGATGGTATTTGTATTACAATGAAAAATCATACCATTATTTATAAAAGTGGCATTATAAAAAAGATGTCATATTAATATGCCACTTAAAATTATGTATATATTTATTTAATGAAAGGATACAGCTGGCCTTAACAGTCCCTACAGTAGGCTGTCAGTTGCGACAGGGAGCAGAACTCCCACACTAATAGGATTGATGACTGGTCCACTCTCACCAGAACTGACATCCATAACTACACCGCTGCCTTTCCTCACTAATATAATTATTCTCTGTTCATTACCTGGATTATGCACTGATTTAAATCAATGTACCCTTTGAGCAGTCACAGGGTTTTAATAACATGAAAATGAAAGGAATTTACCATCACAGACATATTGTGGCCAAAATATTAGCACCCTTGGACTTTTCAATTGGTCCTAATTTCTTAAAAAAGTACAAATAAGACATAAAATCGGGGTCTCACATTGGTTTTAAATCATACGTTAAGCATTGAACACCAAAAAAAACACAAGCTGGCTGATTTTTATGATCTCTTGTACTTTCAGGGCCCCCATTAACAGACTCAGCAACGCAACCCCACAGAAAAATCAAACCTCCTCCATGTTTGATGGTAATGTTCTTTGAATGCTTCATTTGGTTGTTGATCAACAGAGAAAGAGCTAAAGGAGACACAATGTTTCACTGATCCTCATCTGTTTTCTGTTATTTTAAGTTCAGAGAAATCTGCCCTGTTAGCTCCCAATTCATAATTTAGGATAGCCAATAACAAGCACTGTAAAGATAGAGGGAAAGAGGGGCTGCCGAACAGGGAGAATCTATTTTGTTTAAATTGGGGCAGGTAGTAACCAGAGAACTTTGTAATTGTTAAGGAAATCTCGCTCACTCACTGGCAGTTAAACAATTATCACAACAATCTGTATGCAGCTGAACAAGCTCTCTAATTAAGTGGCTATATAAGTGGTAACCTACCAGCCAGCAAACGTAATTGTCAGTCTGTGTTAGTCAGACAATAGCAAGCCCCTAATGAAACCTTATTTCCAACACTTCCCAGTTACAGTGGGGAGAACATGTATTTGATACACTGCTGATTTGGCAGTGTACATCTATAACCACACATATTGCACATGCTCCCATTTTGCAACCTTAAAATCTTCATCCAAGCCCACAATGTAAAGGCTAACTTGTGATCACAGAAGTTTGCAGTGGGTCCCAAAATGTGGCTAAATCACAGTTTAATATTGTGTATGTCATTTATGTATGGCCAGCTTAAGGCAAGACAGATCAGTGTTATGTATGTCCCAAGTGTGACCAAATCCTGAATTACATGCTTCCTTGTTTAAGACTGGAAAATAAAATGATATTGGTCTTGAGTCCAAAGTTCTATTAAGGTCTATGACTTTTTACATGTGATTGGGATAATCTAAATAGAGCCCCCAAATATGACCGCACTCAGAGTAATCAAAAAAGCTAGGTACGACTGGTGACTTTGTAATTTCTTCACTGGCCATGCCCCCCGCTCATGTTACTCACACATAAAACACAGAACAGACACCAGGTCATTGTTTAGGTCAAGATAAGATATCTTCAACTGATAAACAGTGAATCTATTAGTCTGTTACTTTTTCATTTACCTGGGTCACAGCATACTAAATGAAGCTAATATAGTAATGAATATAAGAACATAACTGCCAACTTAATATAAAATATTATTAACATCAAAACATCATATTTTGGTTTTCAGCTTCAAATTTATACCACAAGATGTAGCCTGGTGAAAGTAAACCCAGCACACAAAACTAATTTGGCATTGTTTATTCTGTTAAAATTCAATTATAAGGTTATGTATGAATGAAGTCACCATGAAGTGCCATGTCATTTGTTACCAGTGTTGTACATCCAAACTAATGTAATAAAATCCTAATGACGTGCACTACTAAATATAGTCTTGTGCAAATGAATTAAATTTTTGAAAACAGTGGATCCTCTTTCTAAAGTAAAGAAAATACAAAGTTCAGACTTCATAGTTAGGAATAGCTCATTGTGCTATTCAATATTTCAATACAAATTGACCAAACATGAGATCTTGCATCCAACAAAATTGTATTGTCATAAAACACAACATGAAATATTCACTCACACACATACGTACGTATTTTTTTGTCCACATGATACCCTAACCCCACATGGACTTGCTGATGGAAATCTCACACAAATCACAAATAAGTTAACCATTTGAAACAAAAAACTATGACTGTATTAACTCTACAATCTTGTAGGGCTGAAAAACAACTTACAGGGCAACAGACCTCCAGGAACAGGGTTGGGCAGTCCTGATGTAATGTAAATAAATGAACACAGCTGTGTGCTGGTACCACCTAGCAACATATAAATGGATTTAACTTGCTGAAGGGCATAGCTAGATCTTGACAGGGAAGAGACGTCTGACAATTAGGATGGTAAAGTAATTGTTGATATGAGTTTACAAGTTTATATGTTTACTGTAGAACGTTGCTCAAACTGGCACCTGAACAGCAGATTATCAGATGTTTTCATGTGCAGTGTTCAACCCAACATCTCATGTGCAGTGTTCAACCCAACATCCAAAAACCATGTCTCTGTGAAATGTTGTGGGCTTTTCAAGAGGATAAGAACTCTAACCACAATCACATGCACCCTGCAAAGGTTAAAGCAAAAATGCTGGATTATTCTGGAGTGGCCAGGGACGTCCACATCTAAATTACTTCCAGAACGTATACACAAACAAACATTGAACAAGTTGACCTCACATGACTTCTAAACCTTCCATTCCATGTTGAGAACATGATAAAAGATAACTGTGTTCCTGTTCTGGTGAATCAGGGCCCTAGCAGCTATACTGAACTATTTGCATTTCATGAGGTCTCCCTAAGCACTTTAGTTTCACATCTCTAGTCTTTTCTTTCTTTTTCAAATTATGAATGTAAAATCAATGCAAAGACAGACCCCTTCAAATTCTGTATGTCATATTCAATCAGACACCAAGCCTTGGTAAATTAGTATATTTGTGTTTTATTGCTTGTGTGAAACATGGTTTGTTACGATTTGCATTTCCCCTGTTCCCTTTTTGATTCTGCTTTATTTGTTTTAATGAGTTTAAATCAGAGTGCTTTATAAATATCTGTAAAGAAATCAACAAATGCAAAAACCTTTAGGTCATGTCACAGGATGATTTATGACAGGGTGTCAATTTTAATGCAGGTGTGCGTTTGTGAGTAACAGTGTACACTGCACACATACACACCTCAGGGTTTCGGTTAGGAAGATGTGCTGCTGAAAATTTGCTAGACAGTGGAGAAATATGACATCATCCATATCCATCAGTTACACACTAATGTTGCACAAAGTGATAAAATCAGATTTAGATTATAGTTATTCATTATAACTGAAAATTGCCATGTAAAGATGTAATAAAATAAAACAATATTCTCCCCCTATTCCTGTGAAGTGTCCTTAGTTATTCAAACTTCTCACAATGTATTGCAGCAGGAATGTGTATGTGCTTTGTGCCCATCATTGTCCCTCGCTTTTTGTTTCAACTTTCAGACATGTTTGCTAATCATGTAGATTAGACTAAGATTGTTGGGTGGGAAATGTTTTCTCGTCCAGCTTGCATGCCAATGAAAACATGTTGGTTGTGTGAGCAGTGTAATAAAAAGCAGAACGGCTTGGTGAGATGTACTGAAATTTGACTGTCCTGCATTTGGTGTGAAGTTGTTGTTGTGATTTTGCTTGACAGATTTTTACATAGAATTTTGGTTGACAGGCTGCCTGACTGAAGTAGGCCTAGTGATGTATCCATCGCTGTCTTATCACAACAAATTCCAATGGGTTTATGAGTTGTGAATTGCGCCAAGGCTTTCTTCTAGGCATCCATGTTAAGCCATTCAGCTATTTTTACATTGCTTTTCACTCAGCTGATGACCACTGTAGCTTTGCAGGTGCCCAAGCTACCTGACAAAGTTGCAATTGAGTGAACAGATTAGGAATCCCTGCTAACAATGCCTCCCCCTTCCCAGCTTCTTGTAAACTAGTGGCACAATCAAGGCTCTACGTTAGACCGACTTGAAGTGGTCATTTATTCGCTCCTAAATGGTACCTCATTAAATCATGTAAAATGCATATAATGATACCCAAAGTTCAGAAATTCTGTTAAACATTCCTGGCTTTTATTGAAGCCGCAGCACATTCATTAATCATTATAGTGTACATGCCATCACAACTTACTTGTGCATTATAGACAGGACGAGACACTAAACAAAACTACACCAACCTTTCTTGTCAGAGTAGTGAGTGTACAAAGCATTAGAAGAAAACGTCAAAGGAAACATGGCGAAAGGAAACATTAAAGCTACTGTATTTAGTCTGTATAGGGCATATAACTGAGATGCTCTATGCCGATTAGAAGAAACCCATCCTTGACAAATGAGTACCCTACAACACACAACATTTTCGGAATGTAAAAAACTCTGCTATTGTATTACAATTTCAGATTTCATTAACACAAACTGTACATAATACACAGGCAGCAACCACTAGCAACACCCGAATTTCCACCATTTATACAGAAACAGTACTTACCAACGGTACCACTTTCTGATAAGGGTACATGAACTACCATTAACAAATGCAGTAACTAACATGACTGAATGATGAACAAAGACAAACAAATTAGTAATAATGATAACCCCTACTCTATTAATGATTTACAAATGCATTAACTAACAGAGTGTAGCATAATTTGTTCATGCTGAAATAGTGATCATTCATGTGTGATAATTCATCACTTAACGGTACACAAAAAAAAATTACTAATGGGGAAGTATCAGTTATTAAGGATTCATAGCTACTAATGTGTCATTAGTTAGAAATTATGAAGGTAGGATAATTCATCACTTAAAAGGATTCAAAATAATTACCTAATAGTGAGGTATCCTTTATTCATGCTTTATTTCTGCTCAATGGTTATTTAGTGTAACAAACGCATATGAACTAACGTTTTGGTGTTAGAATACTGATGATAGCACATAATCCTCCCCCTTCAAAAATGACAGGATTTACTAAGTGTAGGCTATAAAGACAATTTGTAAAACAAACATCATGAAGGAAGAGATGAGTAATATCTATTCAGTAGAAGTATAAACATGCAAGTCTTATGCAAAAAATATAATGACACATTAATCAGTCAATTAAATGTACTTTTGCCAAGCCCTTTCTACATCAAACATTTCACAAAGTTCTTATACAGCAATAATGTTGTACTTGTGTAAAATACCTTCATATTCAGCTAGTGTAGTAAAATCTGTTAAAAGGATTAGACAATTGAAAATAACCTTAATGTTAAAACGAATATAACATGGCTGAGCAAGCAATCAGAGTGCTAACCAAAACTAACAAACACTTGATTGGAGCTAGCATACAGCTAACAGGAGCCAGCTAAAAGGAACTAGCTAATCGCTAATAGCACTTACAGTGCAACAATTGCAAAGTTCCTAAACAATTCAATTACAAAATACAATTATATTTATCCTAGGGATATTGTCAGCACTGATGTTTGCGAAAGTAAAATGTTCCTACAGTACTGTAACAAATTCGTTTTTTTCAAAGGAAGTCATCACCATCGTGGCATTCTACATTCAACATGTTTTTTCTGTCTAGTTCATAGGTATAAAATTACTATGCTTTCCCAACTCTCTACCTACACTTTAATAGGCAAGTATCGAAATGTCCAGTGTACGTTTGTACATTACCGACCAGGGAAAGCAGGATAAATAATGAGAAACAAACATGGCTTTTCCTTCAAGAGTTAACACAACGCGCAGGTGTTTGTTTGGATCGAATTCATTCCCAACGCAACGCGACCCCGTCTATCTGCCCCCTACTGGCCAACCATAGTAAGTGCCCTTTAATATATATACTGTAATGTATTCCCATTTCAAACGACACATAACCCTAAATGCGACTGCACAGTTTATGCGCGTCACACCTATTTGAAGACGCAAGTAGCCAGCCTGCTTTAGTAATAATGGTTGCCGCACTGTAATCATATTACCAAATTTCATAAGCTTATGAAAAATGTATATGACTTAGCCTATTCATGCAAACAACTAGCTACATGAATGCATGTCCAACAATTACAATGCGAACTTTGTGTTCCCGCAAAAAACGACATGAGTTTATCCTGTGTCAACATGAACAAATGACACTACACACTAGTAAAAAATGCATTTGTAATTCATTAGTAAATTATGGGTAATCATTATTAACAGTTGGTTCATGTCATTGTTCATCATTCGTTCATGTAGCCTCATCGGAAAGTGTTACCCTTACCAACCGTACTCATCTTTATAAGGATTCCAAAATACTTGTGGGAGCTGCAACAGTGTAATTTCAGTATTTTCTTTTTCTCTCTCATTGGACTAGAAATCCTGTCTCACAAATATAGGTTACATCGTCATAATTGGAACATGTGAACAAGGTAAATACTACAGCAGTATCAACATACTCTCTTTAGAATTTAGTAACCAAATGTTTACAGATTCACCATTCAAAAAGTGTTAGTGTTAAAATATCAAGCAGCTTCCCCTGCCACATAGGAGTGTGTTCTTTCAACCCTGTGTTGATTTGTACCTTAAGGGAAGCTGACCTGTCTACCCAAGGGATTTGTACCTTAAGGGAAGCTGACCTGTCTACCCAGGGGAAATCAATAACTCCAAACAGCCTGTTTGTGTTTGCGTGTTTGAGTGATGTGAGCTAGTGTTTGCATGAAGGGGGAAGGGCATTTATCCAACTTGTTATTAATGAAGACTGATGTATTCAATCCTGTTGTATTGATGAGTGCTCATTATTGGTGAGCCAAGCAGCACATCTTTTGTAGGCTTGATGGTAATGGTAAATGTGTTTGTTCACAGAGAATATATTACATTTAGAAAAAGTTTGTGTGTATTTTGTGTCTGTTTGTAATACAGTATTTTCCATCAATATGTCAAACTGTGAAAATGAACAAATCAAATTTTCTGTCACAAATATCGGGCCACCGAGCTTTCAGCCATGAGAGCTACTTCAAAAAAACAAGTTGCACACTACTTTTTGCATTGACTAAGGCACATTATTTTCCTCACCAATGGAACGTTCACTATTAAATAAAAGGTATTTCACCTTTTATTGCTGGTTTAATGAAGAAATTCTGATTTTGATTGAACAAATATTATTTTTTAAAAGATCCACAAGACATTATCATCACAGGGGCTCTCAGAAGTATTCACCTCCTTGGACTGTTGCCCATTCTGTGTGTTAGGTTTAATTAGGACTTTTTGATCAACACAAAAATGTCCATGATGTCAAAGTGAAAAAAATATATAGACATTGTTCTAAATAAATTACAAATGAAAGTAATTTTTTTCTGCCATAGCTCCTCTGCTGCTGCTGCAAGTTGCAGCAGCAGACAGCTCAAAACTCATGTTAGCTAGCTAATAGTGATGGGCGGATGCTTCTGGAACGGTTTACCTGAAAGAGTTGTCTCATTGGGTTCCAATACAGCTTTTCAAATAAAATACTTGAAATAACCTCAAAACAATGAAAAAAGCTAGGCCATGGGATAAAAGTTGGGTGTGGGATGATATCTGGCATGCACATTAAACGTAGTGATGGGGGTCAAAAGATGGCAAGAGGAAAGGAGAAATGGTTTATTAATGGTTCTCTTGCAGAAAGACAATGGCCCCATCCACAGAGAACAAGGTTTGATGAGTATAAAATGATGTGAATCATATGTTATGACCTTGAGCTGCAATGTAGCAGGATGTGCCAGACACCCTGGCTCTGTTCGCTGTTGATGACTTGGCTCTATGAAATGCTCCACAAATTCCTGCTCCAACTCGACTATACCTCCCATAGTGAAACAGTGCCCTCTAGCGCCTTTAAGTTGAAGAAAACTAATTGGTATTGAACAGTGAAGTCCTCCCATGACACAGACCTATGCACTCTTCGGGTCAGTAATAAATCATTTTGGAAGGGTAGGTTAACCAAACTTCACTGTCTCCTTAGTGTGTCTTGGATGTTTGGTTTGGACACTATCCCTTTTGTTGGCCAAGGATAGCATTTGCCCCCTGTAATGCCCCACTCACAAAGTACACTCTGTTTCCAGAAAGTAGAAAAACATTGAGTTTAAGAAAAAAAAGGAGAGAGAAAGAAACAAGAAAAAGATGGAGAAATATTGTTACGTGTAACTATTTGCACATTGTAATAATACAGTACCCAGCTTATAATATAACATTCAAAATGCATTTATTCTTTCAAAACCTCTTTATTATTTCAAAACCTCTTATTTTATTTTTGTTTTAACTTTTGTTGTACCTTGCATATATTCCACTGCCTTTTGAAATATCGAGCCCTTTTAACTTGAATTGAGAAAGAGAGCGAGGGAGAGGACAGAGCACAATACTAATGGCTGCATTCTGGGAAGCACATGAAATGTGCATGTTATAAAGTCGCAACGTGTCACATGAAATGGTTGATGTGGTACACAATTACATGATATAGTAAAATTTACAAAAGTACAAGGTAAGGGAACTGAACAGTTATTTCATCTTAATCAGATCATCATCAGCTGAAGACCAGAGAGAACAAGAGCTATGATGTTATATTTCCTTAGTTGGGCCTTTCACCTCTAAACATGATGCTATACTAAAATACATTATGATGTTGTTTCAAAATGTTTTGCATAGAAATGTATGAGTAGCATAAATATACTGCAAACAGTTTGCTTAGACTTTAGCAATGTGAATTATTAAACCATCATGATGTTCATTCATTAAATTTGTAACACATTGTTTAGTTGTCTAAAGAAAAAAAAACACTTGGCCATCTCAACAGGAGGGAATGGGATGTACCAAGGTTGACACAATAGGGCTTAGAGAAGCGTGAGAGAGGGAGTTCATTTCCCATAGCTCACATATACTGATGGCATCCCGGGGACACAACTATACTCTGCTGAAAGCTCAGTACCAAAGACATGGGCTTTTATTCACTTTCTATAGAAAGAAAGGCCAAATGAAGAGGGCCTCAGAAAAGAAAAGAAGTGCATTTCCATTAGATTTAAACATGAAAAAAAGCTTCTTTTTTTCAAATGAAAAGGGTTGTTGGAGTTAGTTTCGGTGTTAAGAGATATGCAATTAGGTGTTACCATTGTGGTGGGGGGATTTTTTGAAGGTAAAACCAAAATAAGGAGGGGAGAGATGTCTGACATAGAAAGTCATTTTGGAAGATTAGGTTTTGTGGGACGGATGAAGCAGACAACCTGGATGGCGTTCATCAGAAAAGAAATCTGCTCAGGGCACAATTGAAGATTCTTGGCAAGAATCTGGGTCAAAGAAACAAAGCCCAACACTGAAATATAGGATGGAGAGTGGCAGGGTGGGAGGGAAGGAGGAAGACAGCAAGGTTGTAGATGTTATTTTGATATAAAGTATCTCTCTATATTTACACGCACACACGCACGCACACACACAGTTAACATTGACATATACTTTCATAATACATTATGTTGTAAAACATGCTGCCAGAAAGACCATTTGAAGTGAATTAAAAAAAAAGAGTGAACAAACAAAATAGCTACAGAAATTATGGACCCTCTCCAGATGAATCAATATTCCCGCCCTGTCCTCCCTGTTGAGCAATGAGGCCCACTCCAAAAGATAAAGAGGGAGAGCAAGTGGGTATGAGAGAGGGAGGGGGTGAGGCGTCGTTGGCGAGGGGCAAAACCTCCACTGGTGAAGAACAGAAAATATCTCTTCATTTTTTGGTTTGTTACACGGTTCAGCAACCTCTGAGCATCACACAGACGATCGAGGTAAGTGTTTAATATTTATCAAAGAAAACAATTATGTAGGGCTAGGGTTAGAACAAATTAAATTGTAGGGAGAAAACAGGGATCTTTGGTAAATATTAGATTTTACTTCATATTGCTTTCATTTGAATTATGACTAGAAATTAGAACAAATTACCAATACTTTTTTCATCCCTTCATCAAAAATCACTATTGTGTCATAAAGATTGTTAAATATAGCTACAAAATAATGAGATGTTCAAGAACTTACTTTCTTGAACAAAGCAAGGCATATTTTATTGTTGGCTTTCCATAGACAACAAGCTGTCCATGAAAGCATTTTGTTGTACAGTATTTGTTTTGAGGGAAACAGCGCAGCTGTAAAGAGGGCTTAGCTAGAGAGCTAGAGTTGGCAAAATGCCTGTTGGATTGTTTGCCTGTTCCACGTGGAATGTTTTTTATAAATTCCTTTACTGACAGAGAAAACTCAAATCATTTCACCACATTGGTTTAGAAAAATATCAAATGTTGAGTATTTGTGAAATCATTGATTTTGACTGTCAATGTTTCTCAACGTCTCCCCTGATTCCTGTGTACAGCTAGATTGGAGTAAACCTCGAACAAGCTAAATAATGCATCATAAGATGAAGTGGCTGTTTCTGATCCAACTGCTGCTGACTGAACAGGCCCTGTGCCGCACACCGACACCTCCTGATCTAAAGAACACTCCGACCTTCAAGACCTCTATCATAGAGGAGGGGGACACTATCAAAGAGGGTCAGCAGACGCTCCATAGGTCCCAGACCCAGCTTGGTTTCCCACCAGGCGCAGCAGAGAGTGCAGCCCCTGAAGAGTGGGTGGTGCAAGATGAGGCCAGGGCCCAATCGGCCCAACGTTTGGTCACCATGCTGAAGGCTAAACTGCAGGGTCGGCTCCCGCTCCAGGCCAACACCAGCTGTGAGGAGCTGCTATCTGCCTCAACCCTCCAGGACCCCTCCTCTGCCCTATTTCCCCGGGAGCTCCTGGGCCTGTCCCTGGTACCAGTGCTGGTGGCGGCTGGCTGTCCCCGAGAAGCTCAGACCCTGGTACTCAGGCTGTATAATCTGCTCGGGGTGAAGGACACAGAGGAGCTCCTGATTGAAGTGGAGAGCCTGATAGCAAGGGGAAGACCCCACCCCAGGACCACTACACCCCCTGCATATCACATGGGGAAGGTTCAAGCTGAGCGCCACCTCCAGGCAGTGATGTTTAACATCCAGCAGCTGGCCAGGGCTGGGGATGCCCACAAGGGCCTTGGTGCCTCTGGCAACAGGGAGCAGCAGGAGCAGTGTCAGGGCTGGACAAGGGTGAACGGGACCCTGCTTTTGGGGGATGCGATCGATGGAAGCACAGGGGGGCTGGAGGAGGAAGTGAGGGCCTGTGAGAGCCTGGGGTCACAGTGTGCCGGTGTGTCCCGTAACAGAGGGCAGTACCAGGCGGTTCTAAAGCCAGGCAGCCGGGTGGTACCCTCTGAGGACTGTGATTCAGAATGCTGGATTAGACAGTGTCGGGTGCAAGAGGAGGAGTCCTCCATGCTCCCGGGAAGGCGGGTGCGGCGCAGCCCGCAGCAGAACTGTGTCAATAAAAAGGAGGAGCGTGTGTACAACGTAGTGGAGTGGATTCCTGTCGTCAGCACCCTGTACAACCTGGGCACAGCTGTCTACTACACCTCCGTCGACTGTTCTGAGAAAGCCAAGGAGAGAGCCATCTTCAGTGCAGTCGACCTGGGCACAGATGCCCTTATGGCCGTCACTGGGGGAACGGCTGGCGTGGCGGGCTATGTTGCCGGGGCAGGGGTTAAGACGGGGGTGAAGGCTGGGATCAAGTACCTGTTATCCTCAATGAAGCAGCAAGAGGACCTGATAGTTAATGAGTACAGTTGGCAGGAGGGAGTAATCACCATACAGTAAACAGCTGGTTGGTGGTTCTGGTTGGTGGGCCAGATATGATTTTGCTTCAGCATCAATAGAGGCGACCCACAATTGCTCTCAGGGAACCCCTGAGTCAACCCACTTTGAACAGCTTGTACTCCAACCATCCTCTCATTCTAAAGTCTCTACTCATTCTGCCCTTGTCCTCTTCTTCCTAAGTCTCTACTCATCCCAAATATGTCCATTCATTAAAAAGCCACTTCTCATCCCGAACCTCTCCTTTCACCTCAAACATTTCCTTTATATCATACCATACCGATCAGGTGACACTTGGTTTTCATCTCTGATATAGATATTTCAAGTGCAGGGACTATTTTAATGAAACATTTTGTTGTTATCGTTAATGGCAACAGATTTAGAAAGATTCTAGCTTGCAATTTGTAATAATGTCAACTAATTGATTTATAAGCACTTTTTTGATACATTAAAATCAACAACTACCCTTTAAAAATGCAAGAGAAAGTTTTCATACCACACACAATTCGCTCACAACTCACTCTACATATTTTAAAATATTTTCCAAATGGTTAAAAAATATATATATAATACTATTGGTTGCATGTGTCTCCACGCTCAGGGTTATTACCTGGTAGGAGCCCTGTTGGCATCAGTTATAGCTGTAACTAAGTTATAATAACATTGTACCAATTTTGCTCACCTCTTAGGGCAAATTCCAAAAGCTCAACTAACGTGGTTGGGCATCATTGATATACAGCAATATTCCAACAAAGTCTTTGATTTTAAATCTTTCGAAGTTGCTCTATAATTCTAGCAATATTATCACTGTAGAATGAAAGCATTTCCCAAAGATTTTTGGAAAGCTGAGGCAGGATTGGCTCTAAGGTTGTGTTTTATTGAATTTAACCGAAAGAAAACCTTTATATTAAGGTCCCTTAATAAACCACTGAAAACAGTTTGCAGTGTGTGGAAACACTTCATTCATGAAAGGTAAAAATTTGTTAAATCATAGAATTGCAATTTGTAAATAATGTACTAATAATGTACTTCTGATGTACTCATAGACCAGTCAACAAATTCGTTATTTTCAACTCAATGATTTATATTGTTTGTTAATAGTTAGTTCATGATAATAATTATATACATTTATTTGTTTTTATTTATTACATTGTTATGTATGTATTGAATAATATTTATGGTTTGAGTGCTTTAATGAATGCGAACATCTGCACTTACCAATACCACAATTTATGAGTAACGACAATATTTGTTAAAGATTTAGTCAGACCATGGTGTGCAATATATACATTAAACTTTATTAACGTTGAAATTTACCTTATCTGACCACATTGATAAAACAAGTAGACATCACAAATTGAAATCTGTTTTTTATTAAAATAGAATATAATTGAATTTCCGTTACTTCCTGAATTGATCAAATTTAGAAGGCTTTAACTCCTGATTTGGTCTAATCTAGCAATATCTAAATCACAACAATCAACTGAACCACAACATTAACAGCACATTGTGGGATATTTGTAAGATTTAGCCAAGACACTGACTGCATACAGATTTTTTGTTTCTCACTAATTGTCCCTTTGAATAATCAGTTCAGGTTATTACAGTAACACAATATATCAGATTCTGCCAGTTTTGAAAGAAAAGCTAATTTATCTTAATTGAAATAACATCAAATTGTTTAGAAATACAGTTTTGACATTGTGCAAAAAAATGAAGGCCAACTGTTATTATAGTGTTTTAATTTGAATAAGTATGTATAATACATACAAATACATGAATATGAGTAATGTAATTTTTTTATAGAAAATAAATCAAAATATATTAATTTAGTTTAACTTTCTGGTGCCTAAGACTTTTGGACAGTACTGTATCTATATAGTCGTACAGGGGCACATTATCAGCAACCATCACTCCAGTGTTCCAATGGAACATTGTGTTTCCTTATTCAAGTTTATTATTCTTAAAGGCTATCTGATCATTCCAAACTCTTTTTGATGATTAAAGAAACCAATAATACAGGCTTTTAGACTAGTTGAGTATCTGGAGGATCAGCAATTCTGGGTTTGATTACAAGCTCAAAATGGTCAGAAACAATACACTTTCTTCTGAAACTCGTCAATCTATTCTGGTTCTGAGAAATGAAGATTATTCCATGCTAGAGTTGGCAAAACGCCTGTTGAAGTGTTTACCTGGTTTTTTTTTTTTTATAAATTCCTGACAGATAAAGCTGTCTAAAATAATTTCACAACCACATTGGTTTGGAAAAATAACAAATGTTGAGTATTTGGGAAATCATTGATTTCGACTGACAGTGTTTTTCAACATTTCCTCTGATTCCTGTGTACAGCTAGATTGGAGTAAAACTCGAACAAGCTAAATAATAAATCATAAGATGAAGTGGCTGTTTTCAAAAAACCTGTACTCAAAGGACTCAGGACCTCAGAAGAGGGCGAAAGTTCACCTTTGAATGAAGTTAAGCCCATGCAACCCAGGAGTGGCTATAGGACAAGTTTACTTGAGGCCCTGGAGTAGCTAATCCAGAACACAGACTCAAAAATGGCTGTAAGGCAATGTACCTGATCCAGCCTGACAGAGCTCGAAAAAAATGGGAGGAACTCCCCAAATACAGATGTGACAAGCTTGTAACATTATACCCAAGACTTGAGAATTTAATTGCTACCAAAATGTACTTCAACGAAGTACTGAGTGAAGAGGTCTGAATTATTATATAAATGTGATATATTATAACAAAAAATAACAGATATAACAAAATATGGGAAATGTGAAGGTTTCTGAATACTTTCTGGGTTAACTTTATATAGTTACTGAAAAGTCATGTAAACTGCACTATCAACATAGGAGTTAAACATGTACCATGTGCCACATGGTAAATATTGCATTTCCAGTTCAAAATGTCAGTCAATGAGCATTTAAATCCCCCAGAAACAACCATAGCTCAATTTAATAATATATTGGACTTGCCAAAACTAAAGCAGAGAGAAAAGAGGAAACATGCTAACAGCTTTTGAAAAACTATGTTTTCAAGTACGTACATATCGACAACGATTGATCTGGAGTGAAGGTAATTGCTTTAAAAGTGTTATGAAATCAGGTAGCATATTACCCCATTTCCAGCTTCCCGATAGCTAATAAAAAAATGGACCATTTAGTTGTTTTTATACCAAATGATAAAACATCTTAATTGGTGTTGAAGGAGACAGATTTTATGAGGCATTTCTATATTGTTTCAAAGTAGCCAAGCCAAAACCTGCCCATAGAAATAATTTCATAAACACTACCACATGTAATGTAATAATAAATCATTGTATTACACTTCTAAAAGCAGATTTTGTCTAGGCCATTTTGACATAAGGTAATCATTCCATGATCAAATCAAAATAGAATACCATTGTTCTAAATACTTCAAGTTCTATTCTTGGAATGCTCTTTCAATGTGTAGCATATAAAGTCACAATCCAAGTCAATTAACTAACCTACAGTATACCAGTCATATAACACATTTTTATATATTTCCAACAAATACTTTGATCTCTAGTACGTCAAATTACTCGCATGCACAGTATGCTGTGAGAATAGTGTTTTTCTAACCAGTCACATTTTGGAACATTCGTAGTGTATTCTGTAGCATAACCATTGTTATGCTTATTATCAGTGGCGTTGTGTAATTTAGATCACAATAAAAAGATTATAATGAATAGCTGATATAAAAAGTCTACACCCCCCTGTTTAAATGCCAGGCTTTTGTAATGTAAAGGAATTAGACAATATTTTTGCAACTTCTGTAAATTGACACATTATAGGAGTCTATGAGTGACAATTGAAAATGGCAATAGGCTTTTCAAATACAGCCCCATTTCCCAAAAAGTTGGGACGCTGAACAAAATGCAAATAAAAATAGAAAGCAACGATGCTCTGATCAGTACAAAGACAACATATCAAAATTTTAAACTGAGAAATGTTTTTTCTTTTGGTAAAAAAATTGCCTGTTTTGAAAGTGATGCCAGCAATACTTCAAAAATACTGTTTTCCCATTCTTGCTTGATATAGGATTTCAGCTGCTCAACATTTTGGGGTGTCCTTTGTCATATATTTTGTTACATAATGCACCAAATGTTTTCAATGGGTGAGAGGTTAGCAGCACTGATAATGAATAAATTGCTAAATATTATTGATTAAAATGTTTGTACTTAATACTTTTGCCCAAAATTTAAAGTCATCAAAAGTCATTTGAAATTGTAATATATGTTGTACATAGGTTTTTGGATATTGGAATGTGCAATATCACAATTAATATTGGTTTTGTCAACTCACTTAAATACCGCTATTAAGTTTGGATTATTTTCAAAGGCATAGATTACATTGATAAAATGATTTGACACCTAAATATGGAAGACAGCTCAATTGTGGGTAAAAAAATACAGGGGGCATTTCACCCCATAGGAAGGCGCATTTTGCCCCAATAGAGGTAAAATGCCCCATTTATATAGTTTGACATTTGATTAGGTTGCAATAAAATAGAATCATTCTGCCCAAAAAACGTTTTCTAACTATATTTATCAGACTATAGTCAATATGTTCATATAATAATCTGATGAAACATTGCTTCTTGAGTCAGAATATACAGACATTGCTTCTTTTGAGTCAGAAAAGGCACCTCCTATTTCACTTAAAGGGGGAACTTTTCCCAAGTTTCCCGAATTGATTAGGAGACATTGGATGTGTTTCACCTACGTTCCTATAAGCAAATACATTGATTCATGTACATACAAGATGTCAACCACTTTCCTCTTTCTAAACAACTACAACTCAGTGAAGACAATACTTCTTGATTTGGTACAGCAAGAACCGCTATTGACAATTAGTGATGCATAACAAATACCACGTAAATATAGGCTACTGAGGAATGTCAGGTATAATAAGTCATTGTTCCTTCCTTTGAACAATTGAGCCCAAAGGAGTAGCTGGCCAAGCAAGCCCAGCAAGTTTGGCTAACTTCTTCTGCTTGATGAAACCCCACCTACCATATTTGATTTCAGCTTGACATATCTACAAAGCATGTCTTGAAATGAAATACAAACATAAAGGAGAAATGAGGAAATGCAAAAGCAAAATTAAGTATAGCAATTGCATTTGAGTTTTCTGTCTTCAAAAATGCAGTACATGACAAAGCATGATCAATTGACAATAAAAAAATAATCTGCATTTATTGTCACAAGTCTTGCTATCACAAGGAAATTAAATGGTAAACTCATTTTAAGGACTGCTGGGATTCAAAACATTGCCTTATTTAAACAATAATACGTTTAGTTTAATTGTATGAAATGACATGTAATAAGTAAAATGTAATCAGTGCAAAAAATATGCTGTTAAAACGACCAGTGGCAAACGCCATACAGTTCATAGAGATTATTTGTGGTGGGGGTAAACTTAGTCAGAAACGTTAGTTAAACTGTATCGTCAGTTGAACTGCAATATCATTCACAAATGGCCAATGAGCTGTAGAAAAGGCCAGTGGCAAAACAGGATTTGTTCAGAGTAGACACAAGAAGCTGTACTGACACCTGTCAGAAGTACAGCTCTATAGTGTAGTGGGTAATGGCGCAACATTCGGTAATGGCACAACATTCTACATGTGTGCCCTGGGTTCGCATCTCTAGAGGGTAACGCGTTCTATTGCGGGGCGGCTGAACTCGGCTTGCCTGGTTTCTTGTTTTACTGTTATCTTTAAGGAAAGCAAAGGCAGGCTAAACTGACAAAGGAGTGAATGGCAAACGTTCCCGCAAACAAGCAAGTTGCAGCAATAGTGTTGTCAATTCACGAGAAGAAGAGAATTACAATTCTGGCAGGTGGGCAGTTTTCGGCCAACACCGGCCGACCAGATTTTCCGCACTTCGCTGACATTGGAAAGTGCGAGTTATCAATCAGAAGAAGCAAGGTAGGGTCCATTGGGAACTTACATGCAATTAAATCAGAGACAATGTGTACAGTCCTAAGACAGAACAACTGAACGTCAGTTCAGTCTTGCTCCTTGATGTAAAAGGGCTTAATAAATGCATTTGATTCAAGCGAGTTTTCCACAACAATTTTCTCTAAAACTAGCGCGAGCAAGTAGAATAGTAAATATGAAGCTGTTATAGCAAGCAGCTCCCTCTGTAGGCCAATACAAGCACAACGCGATTGAGACCTCAACAGGTAGGCTCTGAAGCCCGTCTTACCAGTTAAAATAGTATTTCCCTTTCGTGTCTGTTTGGGGACAGGCCACCAAAAACAAGGACGTCTGGTCACCATACCACTGACCGGAATACCCCAACCCCAGATGTTTCGTTATTTTGATAAAGACTATCCATTCACAATTTAGACAGCCCCTAGCATTCGCCCTAGCCACTTCCACTCGTGTGAATCCCTATCTACACTAGACCGAATTCAGTTCTGATTGCGAACCGAATTAAGTAATGGTGCAATTTTTCAAAACCTACGTCCTTGGCCCTTGATTGAACGTGAGAGGACGAGCGAACCCCTTCGTAATCCAATGGGTGAGAGTTAAGGTCCTATCTACTTTGCGATTGGAGTTGTGGGATTTACCTAAATAACTCGAGTTTAACAGAGTTATCTTCCGGGTTCAATTGCTCAGTTTCGATACGCTATACTTAACGTCATTTCTTGGAAGTCTTCGTAGCGAGCCATGGGTTTCTATCTTGCTGTTCTCCAGATTGCTACTACCCCCTCTGCAAACGTAAATCCCTACTTCTATAGGCTATCCTGTATTATTGGCATATGGTTTTAGCCAATCATGCTCATAGTG
>JACXGJ010007977.1:0-28590 GCA_016801105.1 Esox niger | reverse complement strand
TGCACATGCCTAATTTTGTTCGAACAATCATTGCACACTTCCTGTAAATGGTATAAACTTCGTTTCACTTCTCAAATATCACTGTGTTTGTCTCCTATATGATATATTTAACAGATTTTTTTTATCCTAAGAACCAACGATTTATGAAGGAAAATCATGGACATTAACAACGTTGCCCAAACTTTTGCAGACCACTGTAAATGCTGGTTTAGCGTTAAAAGATTGTGACATTAACGGCTATCTTCCGGTTTGAACAAATTACAGGGTTTAAAATTGTTGTCTTTCACTGAACACATGGTGCGGGTTTTATTAAGTTTCAAAACGGCGAGTACCAACATCGTACAACTGTCTTTATGTAATTAAACGACCATTTCCATGGCATCACGAGCATGAAAGGTTATCTGAGGGTGCTATATGTCTGAGAGTGGTGTCATACAGGTTTTAACACCTGCAGTGATCACCATTGTAAACACAGCAGTAGTGTATGTTTTCATACACATTGTCGTACCCAGCCTCGGAACACAAAGCAGTGCCTGGGTTGTAAGCGGATATGTTATTCTGACTTATGTTATGGCCATCATAAAGTCTTGAAGTTCCAAAAAGGTGCAGGTTGTTGGGTTAGTAGGTGCGAAAAAATACTTTGTTGATTGTGGTCATCAATCATGACCAGAATCATACACTGTTAGTTTTATCAACTATATACCACACAATTGCACAGCTCATGTGTCCCTATTGTAACGTGGATCTGACTATTGAAATTAATCATCAGTGTTTAAAAAATCCATCTAAACCTGAGGAACCCAGTGGGCGCTATATATTTTATGAATTTGAGAACTGCCGATCCTGTGAACATGATACACAATGCACTTTTTGTGTGTGCAATAAGCTTTAAAGAACTGTGGTATTTGGCCAGAGATGGTTGTGTCGCTGCTTTTTCCAAAAGTTTAGACAACCAAAATATACTGACTACACACAATAAATAGCACACAACTCGGAAGCTTTTAATAGTAACATACTAATGCAACACCGTGTTAACAATGGTATGGGCTTGACACGTATTGCTAATGGTAGCAAGCTCATGATTTCTACAGACAGCACATGGAATCTGAGATACATTGATAGTCTTCCTACCGATGAAGCTAGCGGCTTTATCGTGTCTTTACCTTCACACCAGTAAAATCGTTGTCAGAGATATTCTCAAGCAGTTCAATCCAAATGGCTTTAATATCTGGCGTCTGATGAGAATATATTGATACAGCATGCCCCGAACCAGGGTCAAGTGAAAATCAAGGGCATACTAGGTTTATGGATACGCTGAACGAGATGGTGTGTGCACAGCCAATGAATTTATAGGCAGTTTCTGGCACAGTCACCCAAAGTGTCATTATTCAACAAGCACCAACCTGGTGACAAAGATGACCCACCAGCAATTGCTGGCAAAGCATTAAGCTTTAAAAGAACAACACAATGTACATGTTCAATACATATGGGAGTGTGATTGGAATCAGCTTAAAAACACATGTCCAAGCTTTCTAGAAGAGCACCTTGACCCTTGGGATGCTCTTTCTGGTGGTCGTACCAACACAATTTTTTTTAAAGTTCATGACTCAAGAAGAGGAGACTTTTCTGTATAATGATGTCTGTAGTCTTCACCCATTCTGCAACAAGACAAAGACTTGTCCGATTGGTCCTTAAAACATAATCTTTTGAGATTCCAAACCACTAGGCACCTACTTTTGTATTGTTAGTGCCAAAGGCCTTTATCACCCTGTTTTAAGGGTCGGTGGTAGGCTGTTCTTTCCCTTGTGTAGAATATGTGCAATCTGAAAATCAGGTGACGGATTGTTCACATTCTGATTCAGAAAGAGCTTTAACTGGTACTTGGGTTACTATTGAGCTGGTTATTAAGGCCGTTGAGAATAGTAATTGCATTGTGAAAATATTTGAAGTCTGAGGTTTCACCAGGATATCAGATAATCTTTTTGAAGATTACATGAGAACATTCCTGAAGCACAAGCAAGAAGTTAGCGGATTCCCACCATGAATAGATAACGATGATTCAGTATATTCAGTATAACAATATAATTGTGAATTTCTTGAAAAGGAGGCTGCGCAGCTTGACAAGGAAAACGTTGTTGTAAACAGTGCTAGGCCACACATTTGCAATTAATAATCTTTGGGATAAGATGGGTGAGTGGACTAACCTTATGAACACATAAAGTTAGCCATTACCTTCCATCCAGTGCAATAGAAGTTAGTAAATTATTTTTCATCTCAGACACAGTTGCGATGGTACTGTGGCATTACACAAAACAGGCACCAATAAAACCATGTAACAGCAATATATTTATTGCTGCATTCACAAAAGCTTATGCTTGACTCAAGTTTTATTCACTCTTGGAGAAGTTGGATAGACATGTACTCTACACAAACACTGATTCAGAAGACCCCCGCTAGGCCTGTTTTTGTGTGACTTGAGTTACACAATGGTGACAGCATTGCATAAATTCTTAGTGGTGGCCCAAAGACATACGGTAACAAAACTGTTAAAGGTCTGACCTGTCTCAAAGCAAAAGGCGTTACATCAACAGGTACAACTCAGGTATTGTAAATGTGGAAAAGTCTAGCTGATAACTTTGTATGAGGCAATGGTAGTGCTGATGATTATATTCTGGCAAATGCAGACACAATTGCAAGAGATGAAAGAGCATTCACATCGAAATACAGAGTAGTGTCCAAGTGCTTCAGCATTGTGCAACAAACGTTTACTGCTCCCCAATAACAGCCAATAATCACATTCTAGGATGGATAGCGACCATAGCGGGTTTGACCCACAAATACAGCACCCATTCAGCTGTGTCATTAGGAGACAAAGTAACTATTTTCTGAAGATGTTGCTAGATAATACTGATCAATCAATCAAATGTTTTTTCTAAAGCCCTTTTTACATCAGCAATTGTCAAAAAGTGCTTTTACAAACACCTGGCCTCAAACCCCAAACAGCAAAGAACTGTAGTGTTGAATTTCAGTGGCTAGGAAAAACTCCCTAAGAAGGCCGTAATTTAGAAAGAAACCTAGAGAGGAACCAGTCTCAGAGAAGTAACAAGTCATCTCTCTGACAATGACAACAGGGACACCAACGAGTCAAGCCTGGTACTCTGCAGGTGTGGGCCATGTCCTCCTAAGTTTATAACATCAGGAGACAAGGAGATTTTTGAAAATGCATTCCTCAGATCGACAAGTTTTTATGGTGGAGAAAAGACAGTCCTTACTCCCCCAGCACAATAATATAGCAGCGTAAGACCTTGGGGCTGAGACAGGGGCATCCAGTGACACTGTGGCCCTATCCGGGGGAGGCCCTGGACAAGGCCCAACAGGCAGGAAATCAATTCACTCACATTGCCAAGCATCAACCAAAGGGCAACCCACCAACCGCAACCACCCTGAATGAGGGCCGAGTATTGTCAGCAGAGTACATCCCAATTGCAAAAGTGTGAAACAGAGAGACAACAACAATCCAATGACTCCGCCCCCAAATTGCATTGGAGGGAGGGCATCCCAATGGCGATGAGAGCCCACCTGGCAAGACATACACCTGGCTGAAGAGATTAGTCTTTAGTAGACACTTGAAAGTTTGCACTGAGTTGGCATTTCTAACCTTGATTGGCAAATCATTCCACAGTAGTGGAGCTCTAAGAAAGAAGGCCTTGCTTCCTGTTGTTTGTTTAGATATTTTAGGTACAATTAAAACGCTTGCATCGTGCGATCTAAGGTTACGTGTAGGTATGTATGGATGTATAGGTTAACAATAAAACTTTTAAATCATCCCTAAACCTAACAGGCAGCCACTGTAAGGAGCCTAGTACTGGAGTAATGTGTTAAATTTTTTTTATTCTAGTTAGGATTCAAACAGCCGTGTGCAGCACTAATTGTAGTTTATTTATTCATTGATCAGGGTAACCGGAAAAAAGAACATTGCAGTAAACGAACATGTCCATGTAGCCCAATATGGGTATCCATTCTCTCTAAGAGAAGGGAGTGATCAATAGAGTCAAAAGCAGCACTAAGATCAAGAAGCAACAGGTTGGATGTGGAACCTTTGTCTTAGGCCATTAAAAGGTCCTTTGTTACCACAAGTGCAGTGTCAGTACTTTGATGGGGTCTGAAACCAGACTTGAGCATTTCATAAATGTTATTTGACTTCAGGAAGGCATTCAGTTGTTGGGAAACACGTGCAAGGAGACATTGGATCCGCTTTCTTGTCATGCCTCCTGTTAGTACCTTTATGTAGGGAAGATAATTATACATCATGTATAACATTCCTGGGAGTGTGTAACCCGTATTTGTAATCTCCTTGTTATTGTTATATGTTCTGTGTAGGTATGATCTTGAAAATTAATAGTGTGTTCAAGGTGTCCAATTTGGCACAAAGTGGTCAATCTGTAAAGGACACTTTGAACATACTTAGGAAATGTGTAAGTAGATTCCTGAATTGTGCATCAAATGACCCAACATTTTACCGAGACTCTGCTGCCATCTAAGGGATCTAGAGGAAGTGTCTCCCGCTTCCTACTCTATGTTTGGCCTTCCCCACAGAATTTCAAACATGATGATGAATATTATTATAATTTGTTTTAATGCATGTATTTGATTTGTTTAATCATCTGCCAATTCTGTTGTGTTATACTTTCCTTCATTAATTTATAATTCCTACTCACTCTCTTTTCAAATGGACCCAAACATATGTTTCTACTATATTCAGGTCATGAGCTACATGAATTTTGATTTAGGCGGAAATTGACTCTTCTTGCCTTTGACCTAACAGGTTATTAACGAATTTGAAAAATACAAGAATGTTTCTGTGTTGAAGGTCTCATCAAACAAATAAAATATTGCATATACCCCATAGATTTTCTATAGGGTTAAGGTCAAGTGAGTTTGCTGGCCAATTAAGAACATGGATACCATGGTCCTTAAACCAGGTACTGGTTGCTTTGGCACTGTGTGCAGGTGCTAAATCCTGTTGGAAAATAAAATCTGCATCTCTATAAAGTTGGTCAGCAGCTAAAACTTCCTGGTAGACTGCTGCACTGAACTTGGACCTCAGAAAACACATTGGACCAACACCAGCAGATGACATGGCACCTGAAACCATCACTGACTGTAGAAACTTTACACTGAACTTCAAGCAATGTGGATTCAATGCCTCTCCTCTCTTCCTCCAGACTCTGGGACCTTGATTTCCAAAGGAAATGCATAATTTACTTACATCAGAGAACATAACTTTGGACCACTGAGCAGCAGTCCAGTCCTTTTTGTCCTTAGCCTAGGCGAGACACTTCTGACGCTGTGTTCAAGAGTGGCTTGACACAAGGAATGCGACAGCTGAAACCCATGTCTTGCATACGTCTGTGCGTGGTGGTTCTTGAAGCACTGACTCCAGCTGCAGTCCACTCTTTGTGAATCTCCCCCACATTTTTGAAAGGGTTTTGTTTCACAATCCTCTCCAGGGTGCGGTTATCCCTATTGCTTGTACACTTTTTTCTACCACATCTTGTCCTTCTCTTCGCCTCTTTATTAATGTGCTTGGACACAGATCTCTATGAACAGCCGGCCTCTTTAGCAATGACCTTTTGTGTCTTGCCCTCCTTGTGCAAGGTGTCAATGGTCGCCTTTTGGACAGCTGTCAAGTCATGATTGTGTAGCCTACAGCACTAGACTGAGAGCCCATTTAAAGGCCTTTGCAGGTGTTTTGAGTTAATTAGCTGATTAGAGTGTGGCACCAGGTGTCTTCAATATTGAACTTTTTCACAATATTCAAATTTTCTGAGAGACTGATTTTGGGGTTTTCATTAATTGTCAGTTATAATCATGAAAATGAAAAGGAATGAACACCTGAAATACATCAGTCTGTGTGGAATGACTGTATACATTATAGAAGTATCAATTTTTGAATGGAATTACTTAAATAAATCAACTTTTATGATGATATTCTAATTATGTGACCAGCACCTGTATATTCTGGCTATTGACCTCTAACTTGGACTTCCAGCATTGTCCTTTTCATCAGCTTTGTTTTTTTTCTACCGGTCTTGACCGGAGGCTGCTCCCTGGGACCCTTTAAATGCCTTCTCTGATCAGCTCCCAAAGGGAGGTAGGTGTGTACGGGTAGGGCTGACTCTGCTGGCAGCTGCCGGAATATTCTGGAAGGCATCAGCAGTTTCTGTTCGAGACGTCGATGCAACGTTATTTTGTGGGGTACCGGCGCGTTTGTGCCACATTAAATGCTTGAATAGAGGACAAGACTATAGGATACATATACCTTTGGGTGGTGCTAATGCAAGTACAACTAAGTATAAGTTATTCTCAAGGTACCAAAATCATATAAAAGTTTACTCCATTCGACGTTTCAGATAACATATTCCTAACTAGATGAAATATCATTTGGATAGATGATCAGCTCTCCTTTAAAACGTATATTGTTGAATTGATTAAGCTGAATATATTTGTGTATATGTGGAAAGATTTTAGAATATAATAAAATTGTACAGGTCACTTTTATGTCAGTGCTTGATTATGGTGATTGTGCTTTGCAGCATTGCATTGTGTTGGTCATGCAGACCTTTGCACTGCCTTTGCATTGTCTTTTTATTAATTTTAGTTGGGACTCTCCGACATCCAGAAAGACCAGACATTGACTAAAGCTTTTATCCAGGGCTTGACATTTGCACTCGCCCACCCGCTAATTGCAGGTAGATTTTGGCTGTGGCGTGTAACGCTGTCCCTTTTCTATGTATCTATGCACAGGGTTTTTACTGAATCCAAAGCTCAAATGCTTCCCAAAATCTCGCACTGCCTCTGTGTTGGCATGATAAAACATGATTTTGCGCTTATATAGAAAATACATTCGAAACACTGCAGCTAAAATGAAGGTAGGAAGAATAGTTTTCCATATTGACTGTTGCCAAGTGGGGTGTGTTCCCTACACAATTCGGGTATTTTTGATGGGCTTGGTCGGGTCGATTTTTTTCCTGGAGTCTGCAGCAGAATAGTTTATTGTCAATGAATAGGTTTCTTGAATACACATGCACAAATCCTGACATAAGGCAGACTTGAGCCACCACCAGAACATAACATCCTTTGAGACAGAGTACATTCCCCACTTAAAAACTGGAGTAGTTAACAAAGTGTGTTTCTGCACTCTTTGACAAAAACTTGCAAACAAAGGAACATCCACAATCCAGTTCTGGCAAGGACTACTCATATAAACCAATGTCCTAAAATGAACAGCAACCTGTTTTTCAAAAGATTATAAAAGTTAGCTAAGTTTTAGAAATTACCCTACTGTGTCTGTCTTAAAAAATACTTAGAATGCTTGTGCTGCTCAGTTGGACGTCACTGTGTATATAAACAAGAATCAAGTATCGTAACAGTCTGAAATGAATTATTTATCATTTACACCTCTGGTCTATGCTCACGTAAGGCAGTATCTAGTAAATTAGTGTAGACCTTATTCCTGACAATCTGAAGAGTGTGCTGGGCAATAATATGCATTTTGAAATTCCAAATATTTTATAGGTTCCAGAATTTATATACTTTTTCCCCCAAATGGAAGCAATCACATTTTTCCACTTTGTGTTGGAACACTGCTTCATCCTGCATAGTCAGATCCTAAGGGGAAAGAAAGTTGGAGCAAGGAGCAGATTTATTAACTTTTAGAAGATTCTGCTTCAAATAAGCCAAGAGAGATTGTGCAGTTGCCATGATCAGTACAACACATGGGCTTATAAAAACGGACATGAGCCAACCAGAGTGCATCCAGTTTGATATGCGACAAGTTACGTTCTTGGATGTATCATAACCATATCAGACATTCACTATCCTCCGTAACTCACTACCCATGACAAAAGCCCTCTCAACTCAGCCCAAACTGATGGCTTTGTGCCTATATTCTCATGGTTCTGGAGAATTTTGAAACAGTAAAAGAAAATGATATTGGTCTTGAGTCCAAAGTTCTATAAGGGTTTTTAAATTTTTACATGCACATGGGATAATTGAAATACAGCTGCTTAGAATGACAGCACTCCAAGTATTCAAAGAATCCAGATATGACAGGCGTCTTTGTAACTTCTTCACTGGCCATGTCCCCTACTCAAATTACTCACACATTAAACATAGAAACAGGTCATTCCTCAAGTCAAGCTAAGATCTCTTCAATAGATAAACAGAGAACCCTATGGTCTGTTAATTACTCATGTACCTAGGTCACAGCATACTAAATTCATGTAAACACATAACTGCCAATTAAATATAAAGATATAATTATAGCAAACCACATGCTTTGGTTCTCAGTTTCACATTTCTATCACATTCCCTTCTTTTACCAATGCAAAATATGATAACTCAACAGAATTTGAAGTCAAGTTTCCTTTCACCTCTCCACCATTATCAACAATTACACAATAATTGATGTAATTATAATTTTACATCACTTTCATCCAAATAGGAATGTATTGGACAAAAATACTTGCGGTCATTCAAGCAGCTAAAACAAGAAACAATTAACCACAGTAAGAAAGTAAATAAAAACACAAAACGAAAAAATCTGTCATCATCCACATGGACCAAACAACTTTAAAAAATATTATCTCACCCATTAGATGAGATTTCACTATGACTCAATGTAGTAAACCCTTCAAACAATTAATAATAGTAGTGATGTTAGAATCTTCCGAACAGATGAATGTACCCCGATATTCATCTTTCAAGTACAGACAATGTTAACTAGGATTGTCAATTCATATCCTACTTGATTGGCATCATCCCATGGAAAAACAATAGCTGCATGCTTATCGCCAGCATTAATACGCTGATGATTATGAGGTGTGGTGTTTGGTTTAGCCCAGTCTAACTGCCACCAGGCAGAGCTAGTGCAGGTTGAATAACATCACCCATTAGGGAGGTATGTAAATACATTTGAACCACACAACCAATAATAACCATACATGGTAGGGTCCCCGAGCAAAGATAGAGATTTCCATTAGTAATAAGTGAATTCTTAGATGCAATTCTTAGTGAAAACTTAGATGGTTCTAGTATATGAGAGCCTACAATAATATTAAATCAAGACTTCTGAATTTATCTTTGTCCCAGTCTCAACATGGTGGTAATATTTACTACACTGGGTAACACCCATGCCTATGCCTACCATTGGTGTTTCTGAAACAAATGAACAATTAGCATTCCTAGTCGGTTCAACCGTGATTACAGATAATTCAATAGAAAAACAAACTAAAATCTTTGAGGGTTAAAAAATAGTTCAAAGTAATTTGAAGTGACTCTGATCAATCACAAATAAAGTTCAGCTGTTCTAGTAGGAGCCATGGTCCGCAGAGAGCTTCCAAAGCATCAGAGGGATCTCATTGTTGAAAGATATCAGTCAGGAGAACGGTACAGAATAATTTCCAAAGGATTAGATATACCATGGAACACAGTAAAGACAGATCATCATCAAGTGGAGAAAATAAGGCACAACAATTACCAAGAACTGGAAGCCTCTCCAAAAAGTTTTATCATACAAAAAACAAAAAATAATACAGGCTATAGTATTTTAATTGGTTTATTAGGCCCTTCAAATGTAAAAAAAGGAAAATTTCTCAGCACTTATTTAAATGTACATCCTTAATTATTTAGTTTTCATTTTAATGATGTAGAAGGTGAAATAAGAGACATTATCGACTAGTTTGCGACAATCAAAGGATATGCACATGAATAGTCTACATAGGCCTAAAGCATGATTACTTGATAAACACCATACATTTCAAAGAATGAATAACACATAGGCGACAGCCTATTAATAGAAATACATTTGCTAAATTTTTTTTACCCAAATCGTGGTGTCTCTTCCAGACTCCTATCTCGCAGTGGCATTTGTGATCGCCCTTGGTTCGCAACTTGTTTTTGTGAGGAAGCTCGGGCATTGGCGGTGGCGGTTCAATATCTAAATCAGATGAAAACCTGACATTCGTTGATTTCGGGATCAATTTCTGATCCTCCATCTGACTCCATATCAACTAAATCTTGCAGCATATACAATACTGTCAGGGCGTCAAATCGTCAAGTTTGGTTTGCCATTGTGAACTAAACACTGTAAATTGTGCCGGAGTTGTGTCTGACTATATTTAAACCTAGTCCAGATCGGAGCCATGACCAGATGGACAAGGACTGGGACAGACGGGGGGAGGGGGGGTCAGCAGAGTGGCAGCTGCAATCGTCAGATATGCAACACAACCGGGAGGACTTTATACACGGACAGCAACGAGTCAAGCCTGGTACTCTGCAGGTGTAGGTCAAGACCTCATGACCTCCTAAGTTTAATCGGCAGGAGACACGGATAATTTAGAAAATGCATTCCTTAGATCTACAAGGATTTATAGTGGAGAAGGAGAACTGACCCTACTCCCCCAGCACAATAATATAACAGCGTAAGACCTTTGGGTTGAGAAGGGGGGCCCAGTGACACTGTCGCCTATCCGGGGGAGGCCCTGGACAGGGCCCAACAGGCAGGAAATCAATCCACCCACATTGCGATGCATCCATCAAAGGGACACCCACCAACCACAATCATCCTCAATGAGGGCCGAATATTGCCCAACAGAGAGACAACAACAAGCCAGTGACTCCGTCCCCGAATGGCATTGGAGGGAGGGCATCCCAATGGCGATGAGAGCCCACCTGGCCAGACAGCAAGGGTGGACAGTATCAGGCATTTCTGGTCACCTTCACACCCCAGACTACACTTATTCATAGACCAGGTGGAAAAGATGAGTCTTTAGTACACTTGAAAGTTTGCACTGAGTTTGCATTTCTAACCTTAATTGGCAAATCATTCTACTGTAGTGGGGCTCTATGAGAGAAGGCCCTTCCTCCGGCTTTTTAGAAATGTTAGGTGCAATTAAAAGGTCTGCATCTTGCGATCTAAGGTTATGTGTAGGTATGTACGGCTGGATCATTTCAGCGAGATAAGTAGGAGCAAGTCCAAGAATTAATTTATAGGTTAACGGCAAACCTTAAAATCAGCCTGTAACCTAACTGGCAGCCAGTGTAAAGAGACTAGTACTGGAGTAATGTGTTCACATTCTTTTGTTCTAGTTAGGATTTTAGCAGCCGTGTGCAGCACTATTTGAAGTTCATTGATAAATTTGTCAGGGAAACCGGCGAAAAGAGCATTGCAGTAATCTAATCTTGAAATAACAAAAGCATGGATTACTTTTTCTGCATATGTATTTGATAGGAGGTTTCGGATTTTTGCAATGTTTCGAAGATGAAAATAAGCAACTCTTGAGATATATTTTTTATGTTCATCAAAATATATAACTGTGTGTCATCAGCATTACTGTGAAAATTGACATTGTGATTCCGGATTACATCACCAACAGGCTGCATTTATAGTGTAAACAATAAAGGGCCAATGACCGAGCCTTGGGGAATACCAAAACATAACATAAACATAAACAACATACCATCCACATAAACAAGCTGATATCTTTCAGATAAATAAGATTTTAATCAGGCTAGAACATTCCCATGTAGCCCAATAAGGGTTTCCAGTCTCTCGAAGAGAAGGGAGTGATCAACAGTGTCAAAAGCAGCACTAAGATCAAGAAGCAACAGGATGGATGCGGAACCTTTGTATGAGGCCATTAGCAGGTCATTTATTACCTTCACGAGTGCAGTGCCAGTACTATGATGGCGTCTGGAATGGGACTGGAGCATTTCATAAATGTTATTTGTCTTCAGGAAAGCATTCAGTTGTTGGGAAACACAATTTTCTAAGATCTTTGTGAGGAATGGAAGGTTTGATATTGCCTCAATAGTTGGCAAGTTTGGTACACATCCGGAGGCTAGGGTGTGAGGCTTGTTTAGTTATTTATTTTCTAATGGAGTCAGTTATTTTTTTCTAATGGTGATGATCTTTTCATCAAAGAAGTTTGAAGTTTGGAAGATGCTCCATGTATGACCAGAAGGCCCTGCATTGGGTGGTGAAAACCTCCCAGTCCATCACTGGTGCCCAGCTCCCATCGTAGACCTGCAGCACAAGCAGTGTCTGCATAGGGTTGCATAAGTGTGCACTAATATTTTGTTGAAGCACCTTTTGATTTTATTGCAGCACTCAGTCTATGAGCATGGCACATCTTGTTGTGGCAATATTTGCGCACTTTTCTTTGCAAAAGTGCTCCAAATCTCTCAGATTGCAAGGACATCTCCTGCGCATAGCCCTCTTCAGATCGCCCCACAGATGTTTAATTGGATTCAGGTCCGGGCTCTGACTGGGCTTTTCCAAAACGCAAATCTTCTTCTGGAGATGCCATGCTGTTGTGGACTTGGATGTGTGCTTTGGGTTGTTGTCGTGTTGAAAGGTGTACTTCCTCTTCATCTTCAGCTTCAGCTTTCAGTCAGACACCTAAGGATTCTTTGCCAAAATTTACTGATATTTGGAACTGTTCATAATTCCCTCCACCCTGACCAAGGCCCCGGTTCCAGCTGAAGAAAATCAGCTCCAAAGCATGATGCTGCCACCACCATGCTTCACTGTGGGTATGGTGTACTTTGGGTGATGTGCAGGGTTGTTTTTGTGCTATACATACCTTTTAGAATTATGGCCAAAAAGTTCAACTTTGGTTTCATTAGACCGTAACACATTTTCCCACATGCCTTTGGGAGACTTGATGTTTGTTTTTGCAAATCTCACCTGGGCTTGGATGTTTTTATTTATAAGAAAAGGGTTTTGGCTTGCCATCCTACCCAATACATATGAAGAAAATGGGAGATTGTTGTCACATGTACAACACAGCCAGTACTTGTCAAAAATTCCTACAGCTCCTTTTACAGTAGAACCACCGAATGCCTACACAAATTGGCGTTTGAGTTTGTAATTAAAATAATAAGGCCTTTTTGAAAGCTACACCCTCTTCCTTTCCCTATATAGGCATATTTTACATTGTTCCATTGTCTGCATTCTAAACTGACAAGGATTTCGAGACGATTTACCTGTTTTCTTTACCCTTCTTTTCCTACATAATCCGACAACAGCCCACGCCACTTAACGTTGGTACCCAAATGGTCTCTGCTTATTTTACTAAAGATTCAGTTCTTACAAACATATTAAGCAGAATAATAATTCACTAAACAAAATACCAAAGATATTGTTTAGCAGTCACCACTCACCAATTCAACATAGGTATTACAAGTTGCTGTTTTTTTAGGAGAAAAAGATAAACTAAATCACACATATCATATCGTCTCTCTTGAATTTTTCTCAATTTTACCAAAGATTAAGAAATTGCATAAAAGTTGTTTACATTATTTTTCAGTAGTTACACGCACATGTCTACCTCGGGTACCAGGTCTAATTGAATGTAATGAATGGCAAAGGAATAACAATGACGTCAATGGATGAATGCGCGATTACCCCCCTCATCAACACAGACACACCTACAGTGGATATAAAAAGTCAAGATGTGCCATACTTGTCAGCTGTGTCGTTGGAAAAAGGAGCAGCGGACTGAGGAGTCATTTCAGTGTCTTTATTCATTCAAAGACTGACAGTTGTTCACACTGGCAAGACAATAACACACAAAGACCAAAGGAGCAGAGGGAACATATATACTGGGGGAAATGAGTGTGGATGATGATCAGGTGCGCTAAACGAGACAACCGGTGTGATGAGTTGATGAGATGGGCAATGGTGTCAGAAGGCCGGTGACATTGAGCGCTGAAGCCTGCCTCCTGCAGGGGGAGGATGGGCAGCAGATGGCGTAGTTGTGACAATGCTAATTAACTCCTACCCAAAAAGACGGAATGCTGTAATAAAACCAAAAGGTGCTTCAACAAATTATTAGTTTAAGGGTTTTATGCAACCAGGTTATTGTGTATTTTAGATGTTCCCCATGCAAAGGTTTCATTCAGTTTGTTTTTCAATTGAATTGTTCACATTATTGCTCACATTATAATTAGAAACTTCTGACATGATTTATCTTTGTCTCATTCTTTTATATCACAAAAAATGGCATTCTAAAAGGGGTGTGTAGACTTTTTATACCCACTGTATAAACTACTTGACAAATCAAGATGTGTATTGCAATTTTTTTTATAAATAGGAGATTCAGCTTCTTGTGTAGGCAAATTCATCAAACGTAAATCTAAAATGTAAATCTAAATATTTTAATATTTTAAGAAACAAAACCAGACATTCTTTACCTAAAGCCAACTACTAATTCAACTAAGTGAGATAACTCCTGCTAGGAGTTGCACATGTGACTGTTATAGGCTTAAAGAATAGGACCATTGACCATAGGTTGGAACATACTATTAAAGGGTATTTTGTAAGATAAACCTTTCTTATTGGAGAGTATTTGACTGTGTAATTACTGGTTATGACTATTGGCTGCCTCCCTTGTGTCTTGGTACAAAGATTTTGTTCATTCTGTATTCATTGGAGGGAGAAAAAGGAAAGAACTATGGAAGGTTAACATCATTGTCTCATGCTGAATAAAAATGTCTCTCCCCTGACTTCTGGTTGCACAAATTTTGTTCATTGATATAAAATGAACAGAAGCTGACAGATGGTGCCATGACCGAGATGATGGCTTGATTGGTGAGTGAAACCACTCTAAAAGAACAAGTTAGTTAAATCAGCATGAGTATCCAGATGAACACATCTGGAACAAAAGAAAACATCTTTCAGTGGCAACAAGTTTTCTTAGTCTTAGTCCAGAGACTCAGCAAAATATACTAAATATTCACTGTTGTGATAGAAGTGCTTACTAGACTGAATAGTGTGTCACATGTGCATTACAAGACCTAATATAGGCAACTCTTATATAAGTGAAAACCTTCATTATTCATCTCAAAGTCCTTGCTAGGCGGATAGCACGTTGACACGTGCATAGTAATAATTTAAATCTTGTACAAGTAAGGAGATGTAAAGATAATGACGTCTTACAACGTCGTAAAAATGAGGACAGCAGCCTCACATGTGGTAATGGAGAAAATAGCTGAAGACATCAAAAAGAGCTTGAAAATGTATGACTGTCGCCAAGAGATAATTCACAAATATGCCATTGATCCAGAATTTGTGGAGTTATTTTGATATACAGAAAATATGGGAAGAAATTCAAAGAATGTCTGATGAATTACAAAAAACACGTTGGTCGTTTGTGTTATCAGAAATTGAATAATTATTGCAGTAATTCCATTCAAAAAGTGAAACTTGCAGTTTGTTAAGTGTTCATTCCTTTACATTTTGATGATTATAACTGACAACTAATGAAAACCCCACAATCAGTATCTCAGAAAATTAGAGTTTTACATAAAACCAATACAAAAAAAAGGATTTTTAGAAATGTTGGCCAACTGAAAAGAATGAACACAAAAAGTATGAGAATGTACAGCACTCAATACTTAGTTGGGGCCCCTTACTGCAGCCTGAATTACTGCAGCAATGCGGCGTGCCATGGAGTCGATCAGTCTGTGGCACTGCTCAGGTGTTATGAGAGTCCAGGTTGCTCTGATAGTGGCCTTGAGCTCTTCTGCATAGTTGGGTCTGGCGTATCGCATCTTCCTCTTCACAATACCCCATAGATTTTCTATAGGGTTAAGGTTTGCTGGCCAATTAAGAACAGGGATACCATGGTCTTTAAACCTGGTACTGGTAGCTTTGGCACTGCATCTCCATAAAGTTGGTCAGCAGCAGGAAGCAAGAAGTGCTCTAAAACTTCCTGGTAGACGGCTGTGTTGACCTTGGACCTCAGACAACACAGTGGACCAACACGAGCATATAACTTGGTACCCCAAACCATCACTGATTGTGGAAACTTTACACTGGACTTCAAGCAACGTGGATTATGTGCCTCTCCTCTCTTCCTCCAGACTCTGGGACCTTGATTTCCAAAGGAAATGCATAATTTACTTACATCAGAGAACATAACTTTGGACCACTGAGCAGCAGTCCAGTCCTTTTTGTCCTTAGCCTAGGCGAGACACTTCTGACGCTGTGTTCAAGAGTGGCTTGACACAAGGAATGCGACAGCTGAAACCCATGTCTTGCATACGTCTGTGCGTGGTGGTTCTTGAAGCACTGACTCCAGCTGCAGTCCACTCTTTGTGAATCTCCCCCACATTTTTGAATGGGTTTTGTTTCACAATCCTCTCCAGAGTATGGTTATCCCTATTGCGTGTACACTTTTTTCTACCACATCTTTTCCTTCCCTCCACCTCGCTATTGATGTGCTTGGACACAGAGCTCTGTGAACAGCCGGCCTCCTTAGCAATGACCTTTTGTGTCTTGCCCTCCTTGTGCAAGGTGTCAATGGTCGCCTTTTGGACAGCTGTCAAGTCATGATTGTGTAGCCTACAGCACTAGACTGAGAGCCCATTTAAAGGCCTTTGCAGGTGTTTTGAGTTAATTAGCTGATTAGAGTGTGGCACCAGGTGTCTTCAATATTGAACTTTTTCACAATATTCAAATTTTCTGAGATGCTGATTTGGGGGTTTTCATTAGTTGTCAGTTATAATCATCAAAATGAAAAGGAATGAACACTTGAAATATATCAGTCTGTGTGGAATGACTGTATACATTATACCAGTATCACTTTTTGAATGAAATTACTGAAATAAATCAACTTCTATGATGCTATTCTAATTATGTGACCAGCACCTGTATTGTATAAGTGGTAGAAGGAAGAATCCACAAGGTAATAGTTAAGGATATACGCTATGTCCCCTGAAGACTGAATAGTTTCCACCAAGTTGAAATGTGTGTTCTCACTCTCTAATTATTTTTTGAAATTAAGTAAAACACATGGCTTTCCATGTGCACTGAATTTGGTTCTAGAATGTTACAATTTGGTTTCAGACAAAAGATTTTGATTATAGTCTCATGTGAAATTATGAAAAAAGGGTGAAACAGCCAAAGCGAGCTTATTACCCATAAAATGTGTTGTTGTATCTTAAATGCTGAATTGAGTTTGGTTAAATTGTATAATTTATTTTTGTTTGTATTACCAATGATAACTGTGATAATACTACTTTTAGAACAGACACCTGATATTTGTTAATGGAGTTTAAATTCAAAAATGGTAAATTGACTAATGAACAAATAGGGTTTTGATGTAACTGTTTGTTAAGGCCTACATTGTGTGTCCTTTAGATTGCTTATTGCACATTCAGTCTACATTTCCATTCTTAAGTTTTCTTAATTGCAAACATAGTGTTGAGTTGCTGTTTAGATAAAAATAAGCAATTTTTTTTTAACTGTAAACAATACTAGAGATGGGTATTGTCAGCGCTTTCTGAGTGTGAGAAAGGTGGAGCGGACTGCGGAGTCTGTACGTTTTCTATTAGTTTAATTCTGTGAGCTGACATATGCTCATTCCATGGAGACAATAACACACAAAGACAAAGGGAGCAGAGGGAACATATATACTGAGGGGAATGACTTAATGATGATCAGGTGCGCTAGACGAGACAACAGGTGCAATGAGTTGATGAGCAGGGCGATGGTGTCACAAGGCCGGTGACGTAGAACGCCGAAACCCGCCTCCTGCAGGGGGAGGATGGGCAGTAGGTGGCGTAGTCGTCACAGGTAGGACAATGTATCTGACCCTTCATTTAACAAAGGATATCTGTTGAAAGTTGAAAGAATGACATATCTTTCTACAGACAGTCTGAGGAAACAAAAGATTTGGCTCTTTTTATGGCTCACCATATGTGGATGAAGTCAAGGTTTCCAGGAAGGGGGGCTGACCCCTAAGATGACCCCAAACAACCTCTCCCATTGATTCAGGGTAGCATATTACTAAGGGTTAAAATGTTGTGTTTAGACTGGTCTAAACTGTGGTAATTTCATCAACACAGGCATAGTCAATTTTGGAATAATCAAACATTAAGTGAAAGCTAAATACATTTTCCTCTCAATTGCTTTAGTGTTGAAATGTTTTTTAAACCAACAGCAGTGAGGGTAGAGATCAAAATTCATCCCCATTGTTGATGATTTTTGTAAATAGAACCACAGACTTGGTCAAAGAAAATGCACTGAAGTTGTGATATAGGGTTTGACTGATCACCACAGTTGGGAATAAAAATCAATAAAAGTTGTAGAATTACTTAAATGTAGAAGGTAAATCAAGACATTGTTTTTGTCACAAGGTAGTTTGGTCATTGCCTGTACACATTTGGTGTTGTGGATATCCTACTATAATCATCCTGGTGGTTGCAGTTGGTATACCACTGGAATTGGGATGGAGATTTTCTCTCCTACAATGTAGTTGTGCAGCTTATCCCCCAGTGTGCAAACCAATTTTGTTAGGCATATGCCAAGACACTACAGGATTTTTTTAATGCATGATAGCCATTTTAAGAATTTGAGAGTTGTTTAGCTCTGTAAGACACATTTGTTAATGGGTTATGTGGTTTATAATTCTTTTACACAGGTGACCATGTTGACCATGTGATGTCTTTGATTGTGTTAGTGAATGTTTGTGTTTTTAACATTTTCACTTTTTTGTTTTGATGAATATACAGTATGCAACTCCATTTGGAATGGATTCCAGGTCCATCCCTATTACCAGTTCATTATTTTTCATGTCTGTCCCGAAATGATTGCCAGTGCGGGTTCAGGATGGCGCCTCCTGTGGCCGTATTCGCCGTGATTTGCTTTCACTCATGGTGTCACTTTCCAATGACTTGAAGCAAGGGGGATGTATGATATGATAACTGATTATGATTGGAGAGTTGAGCTTAGGGCTCAAAGCAAATCAAATCGGTACTGTTAAAGTAAAATTAACCGGTTGTTTTCTGCTGGCACCAACCAGCCCTGAACCTTTTCTTCCTTCAACCATTTGTCATTAAATTAGCATTTTCCCGTCTCGGCTCATCCCAATCTAGCGTAGACTAAACAACTACTGACCAAGACAAATAGATGGCATGCAGCCAGATGTCAACATTGTAGTAATTGTGGAGTCTCTCATTGTCTAATACAAAGTTAATTTAACATATACACGCAATTTATAAGTTCTACCTAACATGCTGTGCGTGAGAATTTTCCCATCAGCCTTACACACACCAGCTGCAAATTGAATACCTTCAGCAAATGTACAGTAAATGTAAAACAATTTAAGGCCTAAATGTCCCTGATTTTAATTTAAGAATTTTCAAGGAGCCATGGGAACCCTGGACTATTGAAGAAAGTATTGACTATGAATAGATGGCAAATGCTAGACTACTCTGCCCTCCAACCCAGATTTCGCAACAGAAACAAGTAACTGTAAAAAATAAGGCAAAAACAGCAATTTGGAAGCTTAAAAAAAGCATTTTTACCCTCAAAAACACCTTTGTACTATTTAAGTTGGAGAGTGCCGGCCACTCGAATGGGGCTCTCGAATGGGGCTGAGTACTGTAAAATAATATTATATTGGTCTTGAGTCCAAAGTTCTATAAAGGTTTTAAAATGTTTATATGCGCATGGGATATTTGAAATACAGCCACCTGGTACGACCGTATTCCAAATCTAGGTACAACAGGATCACACATTAAACACACAAACCAGGTCAGTCTCAGGTCAAGCTAAGATCTCTTCAAAAGATAATTAGGGGTCCATATGGTCTGTTAATTACTCATGTCCCTAGATCTCAGCGTACTAAATAAAACCACCATAGATATAAATATAAACACATAACTGCCAATGTAATAGAAAATAATTACACCAAAACATCATATTTTCATTTTTAACAGTTTTACATTTCTATCACAGTACCCAACATTCAAAATCTTCACATTCAGCTTATGTACAAAAAAGTATTTTTGCACCAACACATCACAATTCTATTCATCTGGATTGTGGATGAATTACTACCATATCAGATGGACACCAGGTTTGCATCTGAAAATCTTCTGTATACGGTGTACTGCTCCTAAGAAAAAAGTGTTCGGCTCTTGCAGTGGTAGAAATGGTATCTTGCACACCATTTGATTTTATCAAACAAAGAGCTGATGCTGGACAAAATAAGGAAGTGGCTACTCTCATTTGTGGATCTAGCATTGAGAGACACTGTCCAAAATTATAAAAAATTGAAGAAGTTCAGAATGTAATGTACCTAAGAAAATATGGTTTGTATCAAAAGAAAGCAAATCTTGTAAACGTGATGCAGATAGACGCCATTCAGAGTGAACATTGATACAGCTGCCTATCTACAATGACTGTAACTCATGGAGCAAAATGCATTAAACCTTGACGGTGATGTGGCAACCTTTCTGTTAAATGAGTAAAATTTGCTAAAATTCTAGCTACCTAGCTTACCTTACACTTCTGTGTTAGTAATTGCCCTATTGTTGTAAATGTGGCTAGTTATACAGAGAGAGCAGGTAGTTACTGACTTTGCCTCTTTCCAACAGACTTTGTTCGCAGGTTTTACTACTACTACCAGCTTCTAATAACGTAATGGTACATCAGATATATTGCCGCAGCTCGCAGTCTGTTCATGCTGTTTGATTAATTTACTAGCCCATCCTGTAGTACTGTAATCAGAAAACATTACCAGGGTGTGTTTAGACTAGTAGCAAGCTATTCTCACATTTCCGTATGTATGCTACATCAGATACATTGCGGCAGCTTGCTGTCTGTGGCTGTCTGTTCATGCTGTTTTTCTTTGTTTACTAGCCCAGCTGGTATTACTCTAATCAGAAAACAATACTAGGGCAAGTTGAGACTTTTTGCTTTTCTCACGTTTCCGTAGTGTTAATAGTGTCAAAGAACGTTAGCTCATTTTGTTCGCTAGCTGGCGCAGAGATTAACACCTAATGTTAGATATATGTGCATTGTTATGGACATGAGTTGAATCTTGTGTATGTCACACATGCAGAGCAGTTTGAGGCCACAAAGTTTTTTACAATGCAAGAAAGTGACCATTCTTTTTTTAACGTCTCGCTTGTGAACCATCTTAAGTTTGTGGACACTCAACGGAAGTTAGGTTTGCAGCCAAGTGAACTTGTGCGGTTGTCCAACACACACTGGGCATCAGCTTTTTTTCAGTGAATGCAGTGCTTTGTGTTAGAAATGTTTTTTTTTATTATAGTACAATAATATTATATTGCTTATTTTAAGTGTAATCCAGTCATTTAGTAAGGCCATTATGTGTTTCGGCTCTGCTCGCTTGTACAGGATGTGCCTATAACAGATAGTTACAGTTTGGGCTAAACTGCAAACGTCTAATTATCTTTCTTAGCCAAAGTTTGCAGAGAAGCTGGTGAGACATGTAGACTAACCATTAAAAGGAGGCGGACACAGTGGGCCATACTATATAGGCATGAGCTGAAACTTTAATGGAGAGCTTTTGAACTGACTCTGCTCAGAGTGTTGTTAACTGCTCCAGGTTTGCAAATCTTGAATAAAGATTTGCTAATTGAGAGTCTCTGTTCCTTTCCCATTTAGTGATTTCCATGACAGTTTTGCGACGAGGATGGGATGGCTAACTCCGTTCATTGATCGTTCCCGAGGACTCCAAGGTTAACTGTGCACAGGGACCACAAAAGTGTGGTTCAGGGAGCTCACACTCTGTACATGAAAGATAATGAAAACAAAACAAAAAATATTCAAAAACATAAAATAAACAAAAAAATATATAAATAAAAACAGAGAGAATAATTGACAAAATTTTATGGCATGTTGATAAGTTCGAAAATAGCGAAACTATAACGTTATTCTTGTGTGTGTTATCATCTGTTTTGAGTACAAGTGATGGGTTCTGCCTGCCGGATGCACTGACCAGTAATGATAATGGTGGATAATTGGGGCACGGAGCTTTCAGGACATGTGTTATTGTGGCACAAAGTATCAGATTTTCCATTAAAAGGAACATTTAGCGTTACTAAGTAAAAAGAATGTAGAAGGAAGTTTGAAGAATTTGAAAAGATTAAGAAAGGGAATAAAGATAAAGTAAAGTAGGATAATTATGGTAAGTGGTAGAGAGAGTCTGAGAGATGGACAGAGAGTGGGGGTAAAAAGATAATAGTAAAGTGTTTACAGAGGGTGATGAGAAAGTGAAGAAAAGGAATAGGAATAGAGGATGATGAGTGTGACATTCCACCTCCTTACTGTACTCCAATCCCTGCAACTCCTGTACCAGTACCCGTCCTGTACCCATCTCTATCTCCAACCCAGGTGCTGCCCCTGCCACTCCTCTACCCAAAGCTGGAAAACCTCAAGGTCTCCCCTACAGGGTCTGCCTCCACTCCATCATCCCACACCATCTTGATTCCTTCTCCTGAAGCAGCTCCTATGATTACCAGATCCAGACAATCGGCCACTGACCAGACTTTCCTTCTGGCTTCATTGGTGGCTTACCCTAACCCACAACCACGGCCAGCCGAAAGACAGGCTGTCTTGGTGTATGGCCTCCAACCTGCTTTGAGCAAACCTGTGAAACTTACTGGCATTGGATGGGAGACAGTACCTTTACAGACTGTGATTGAGCCTTGTAAACATGCCGAAGGGCTGCTCAGCTCATGTATTATCAGGGACAAGGTAAGAAATTTGTCAGAAAGGGGGAAGGAACTGGTGGTTTTCAGAAGAGTGGAAGATATTGAAAAGGATAACGAGGCCGAGGGAGAGGCGAACAGGGATGGAGCGGGGACTAGACGAGATCAGTCATGTTACTATTGCGGTAAATATGGTCAATTTTACAGAGAGTGCCCTGGACCGGAGAGGCAGGAAGTTGTGGGTGGCAGATGGCAGACGGAAGAGCTTCACAATGTCACACTCAATAAACCTAAGGATGGCTGAAGTGTAGGGGAGACAGCTGACACATTTTCACAGAAGCAGTTCCTTAAGAGATTTAAGTCAAAAGATACCACTTGTATTACCCTTCTGCCACGTCGTATAGTGAGTGGTAGTAAGAATAACCCCCGTACCCGGTTGTCAAGGGAGAGAGTTATTCAATTGTTTATTGCAGAATTTGGTAGTCTATTTGCGCATGATGTTTCAGGCTCAATCTCTTCTCTACTCTCTACTCACTGTAATGTTGGCCACAAGCTGTTATATACATTGAGGGGTGTGTTTACCTAGCAAAGCCAAGAAAGTAACCCCCAAGCCAACTGGTCAATGTAAACCTTCCTGTGGTTACCAGAGCACAACCTGCAGGGAGAATCTAAACAGAGACGTTTCTGTAAATCTCATTATCTAGGCACATTCACTTTCAATGAAATCTACATTCATATTGTAATTGTTAATGCTCAGATCTTACAAAGGTAAGATCTTACATTTTCTCGTAGATACTGGGGCTGCAATTTCTGTTATCAGGCATGACTCTATGTTGAATTTCCCCATGTCAAATGAAACTATGCCCTGTAGATGCTTCTGCTGTAGAGATGATTGAGATATAACTATGCCTTTATCTGTAGATGGTATTCCAAATCGGCACCAATTAATTTTATCTACATGTTGTCACTGCAATTTGGCTGGCAGAGACTTCATGTGCAAATTTGGCATGAAATTTACCTGTGTACTGGATGGTCTTGTAATTACACAGCCACAGGTGGACTGTCAGATATTGATGCTGTCTGACATCCAGACAGGTCCATATTAGCGTTATGCATGGGATTTATGACCAGATGCACAACTTATGCGCCTTGGTGAAATCTACTCCATTGTGCGCTCTTTCTGGAGGCTCTTTCTGGAGGCAATACCACTTCAGCCGTGCCTGAAGTGGTATTGCATTGCATTTCTAATTTCTGTCCATTGTTTAGGGGTTAAAACTACAAGAAGAAATGGCTAGTCAAACCAGGGTTCGAGACTGTGATATGCAGGAATGTGTGTATAGGACCAGACCACTGTGTATTAGCAGTCCAGTTGACAAGCAAACAACAATAATTTTTTGGCTTTACTGATAGGATACCCAACATTTCAATAGAAAAGACAGATCAGGTTAGCTGGGAGGATGCTGGCCCCTGGCTGGAAACTGTGCTGGACATGAATGATTGGATTACCATGAAAGATTGTTTTAAATTGTCCCCGTTCCACGTTTGGTGTGTTCCATTCTATACGGCTGCCCCGGCCCAGCGGGGTGTTCATGGTGTTGACAGATTTATGCCTCAATTGCAGATGGTCTCATTGCTAGTTGTTGATACACCGCTGCTTCGGGGCCTTTCTGATAAAGATAAGTTTGATATTTGACACATGAAGTCTGTTCAGCGTCTCACAGTCACACCCAAATCCACGTTTATGCCCAGTAGGTTCCAGTAACTGATCCAGTAAGTTGAAGAAGGGACTGCTATTATTGTTCTTGATTCCCTGGTAGGGAGGGGTGCCATAATATTCTGCCTTGATTCTCCATGTAACACTGACATCCTTCCTGTTTGTAAAGCTAATGGGATTGGCGATTTGTTCAAGATCTTAGACCTGTTAATGAAGTAATATATGCTTGTTCCCAACCCTGTCCCTGTCTTAACTGGTGGTCCAACAACCGCAAATTGGTTTTCAGTATTCCTCTGGCAAAACAATCTCAATGTTGGTTTAATTTTAGGTTCTGTGGGAAGCGATGGACCTGGTACGTCCACCCTCAGGGGTACCCTGAGTCTTCTCAGCAGCAATATAGAAGGGTTCGTACCTCTGGCTGGAAGTAAGCTCATAGAATATGTTGATGATGTACTCTTGTGCTCTGAGACACAGAAGGATTGTGATACTGATACCAGAGTGCTGTTGGAATTCTTAGCTGAGAATAGCCACAAAGTGTCCAAAACAAAATTGCAATTTGTCCAACAATCTGTTACTTGCCTAGGCCATGACAAGCGTAACGGTAGATCACCTGGTCCAGAACATGTTAAAGCAGTGCTGGAACTCTCCAAACCAATAAACAAAGCCCAAATAATGAGCCTTTTGGGTGTGGCTGGGCACTGCAGGACCTGGCTTCCAGACTTTGCTGAAATCACACAGCCTCTGTCTGATCTCATTCATGGTCACAAAATGACCGTGAAGGACAAAATTGTTTGGACCACTGATGGACTGACTTCCCTGGTTCGCCTCAAACACTCCCTGTCTACCTCTCCCTGAGGTTTACCTGATTATGCAAAGTTTTTTAACCTCTTTGTCTGTGAGAAAAAGGGGATCATGCATTCTCTTTTGACACAGGACCACGGTGAGAGTTAGCGGCCAGTGGCGTGTTACTCCAGGTGTTTGGATCTAGTCTTTCGGGCCCTGATCTGCTGCCTTAGGGCAGTTACCGCAGCAATTGAGGCTGTTCTGGCTTGTGCAGACATTGTTGTTATGTGCCCTCTCACTGTACATTTTCGACATGTTCATTCTCTCATCTTACAGGCTAAGCCAGCACATTTGCAGCCTGCTAGGTTATTGCACAACCGAAACATTCCTCTGACAATGTCTCATGTTCAGCTAAAGCGATGCACCGTTCTGAACCCAATCATAAGAAAAATGGAAGACATACAAGACCACTGATCTCCCTCGATCCAGGGCTCTACGCAAGATCTCACCCTTTGGGGTCAAAATGATCACAAGAACGGTGAGCAAAAATCCCAGAACCACACGGGGGGACCTAGTGAATGACCTGCAGAGAGCTGGGACTAAAGTAACAAAGGCTACTATCAGTAACACACTACGTCGCCAGGGACTCAAATCCTGCAGTGCCAGACGTGTCTCCCTGCTTAAGCCAGTACATGTACAGGCCCGTCTGAGGTATGCTAGAGAGCATTTGGATGATCCAGAAAGAGGATTGGGAGAATGTCATATGGTCAGATGAAACCAAAATATAACTTTTTGGTAAAAACTCAACTCGTCGTGTTTGGAGGAGAAAGAATGCTGAGTTGCATTCAAAGAACACCATATCTACTGTGAAGCATGGGGGTGGAGACATCATGCTTTGGGGCTGTTTTTTGCAAAGGCACCAGGACGACTGATTCGTGTAAAGGAAAGAATGAATGGGTCCATGTATCGTGAGATTTTGAGCCAAAACCTCCTTCCATCAGCAAGGGCATTGAACACGACAGTGAAATGCTTCTTACGTGGCTGGGTCTTTCAGCATGACAATGATCCCAAACACCCCGCCTGGGCAACAAAGGTGTGCTTTCGAAAGAAGCATTTCAAGGTCCTGGAGTGGCCTAGCCAGTCACCAGATCTCAACCCCATATAAAATCTATGGAGGGAGTTGAAAGTCTGTGATGCCCAGCGACAGCCCCAAAACATCACTGCTCTAGAGGAGATCTGCATTGAGGAATGGGCCAAAATACCAGCAACAGTGTGCGAAAACCTTGTGAAAACTTACAGAAAACGTTTGACCTGTGTCATTGCCAACAAAGGTTATATAAAAAAGTATTGAGATGAACTTTTGTTATTGACCAAATACTTATTTTCCACCATAATTTACCAATAAATTCCTAAAAAATCCTTCTGGATTATTTTTCTAATTTTGTCTCTCATAGAAGTGTGCCTATGATGAAAATTACAGGCCTCTCATCTTTTTAAGTGGGAGAACTTGCACAATTGGTGGCTGACTAAATACTGTTTTGCCCCACTGCATGTGTGATTTGTATGAAAAACAATGTGTGTAGGGGCACACTGATGCCAATGTCGGCCCACCCAATGCCTGAGGGGCCCTTTGAGCACTTAGTGATGGATTTCATTGAGTTGACTCCATGCCAGGGATACAAATATTGCCTGGTTCTGGTGGATGCATTCTCATAGTGGGTACAAGCATTTCCATGAAAATATGCCACAGCCCTTGCTGAATTTGATGCAGGAAATTATTCCCAGATGTAGTCAACCATCAAAATTGACAATGGCCCCATTTTGTAAATTGTGTAATTGAATGCATCTCCATTAGTCTGAAGTATGATCTGCGCAGACATCATCCAGCAAGCGGAGGCTTGGTTGAGAGAGATAATCAGACTCTATAAACCAAACTGACGGCTGACACAGGGTTGTCCTGGGTGACAGTGATGCCACTTGCCTTAATGTACTGGCGAGGCAGAGAGCTTCGCACTATGGGTCATTCTCCTCATGAAGTGCTCACAGGCAGACCACCACTCCTTTCCCAAAGAATAGATAGATGTTGCAAGGCTGTGATGACCAGACGGTGAATTATTGCATCGCACTTAACATTGTGTGGAAGTCTTTTCTAGGGTGAAAGCAGCCCTGTCTGAGCCAAAAGGTACACAAGATCCAACCAGGTGACTGGGTTGTTGTGAAGGACCTCGGTAGAAAGTATTTTCATCAGCGTAGTTGGTTGGGACCAGACCAGGTGATCACCCAGACAGCCGGGAAGGGGGGACGGGTCATGAGGCACACCAGCCTGTTATGCCTGTGCACTCATGCCCCATTCGGCTGGAGGTTGGCCCTATATCCGCATCATACTACTGACAAATTGTCTAGAATTGCAGAAATTGCTTGTCTTGCGACTAAGCAGCCTGGTGTGACAGAATCATTAACACACCCCTTGACTCTAAACCCGACCCGATATCCTTGGTGCTACGAATAACCCCTTTCTCTACTACCTGTTATTGCAGAGAAGATAATCAAGGAACATTTATGGGACTATTGAAATTAATAAAACAAAAGTAAAAAGCAAAACAATTACTGGATGAATTGCTTTTGGGGAAAAAACATTCTTGTTTTGTGTGTGTGTGTGTGTGTGTGATGGGGAGCTGGGAGGGGTGCCTATGGATCCCGACATCTGTTTGGAGCTGGCCACAAGATCTCGTCAACATCACAGGCGATGTCCTCGCGGGCTAGGCATTGGGGAAAATATCACCTTGTGTGCCGAATCCACCCTTGGATTGATCTAACCTCAGTGTCTCCGCATGCCTAATTCATTGCTTGCAGAAGAGTCATGCGGGTGTGTGGTCATATACTTTCCACCGCCACGCTGAAAATAATTCCTTGATTGCATTTAGAAAGGGGCTGTAAGGGGGCAGGTATGAAAGTGTGACATGGTTATGGTTAATGGTCATGGTTAACCAACGGAGTATCAGACTTGACTCATTACTGTTCCTGTCCAAAGTCCTCCTGGTTGTGTTGCAGATAAAGACGATACCTGACTATTTTCGCAGCCACTCTGCTGAAACCCATCCCGGCGGTTGTCCCTGTCCTTGTCCATCTGTGTCACGATCGCAGGTCTGGACCCAAGCGCGGACTGGGGGTGAGAGGGACAGAGACAGGCGGCTAGGACGGGGACGGTGGGTGAGGTGTCTCACGTACCGGCGGCGATGGCGCAGACGAACGGCAGGCAGAGTAGTCGGGGGCAGGCGGGAGGTCGGTAAACGTGCTGACGGCAGAGGTACAGTCAGGGGCTGGGCATAATAGTCAGGGGCAGGCAAAGGTCAGAGTAACTGCGAAGGACAGAAGTACAAGTAGGGCTCGGGCGGAATAGTCGGAAACGGGCAAACGGTCGGTACACGGAAAGACGGAACAGAGAACTGGAAAACGCGAGATATGGCATGTGAACATGAACCATTGATCTGGCAGGGGTGAGATGGCAGGGAGTTGTATATGAATGGTTGGTGATTAGGTGACTGGGAACAGGTGTGTGA
>JACXGJ010007976.1:16663-28699 GCA_016801105.1 Esox niger | reverse complement strand
TGCACCTGTTGTCCTGTTTAGCGCACCTGTTTCTCATCCAGTCATTACCATTCCACATATATATGTATCCTCTGTTCCCCCTGTCTTTGCGTGTTATTGTCTCTACACTGAGCGAAAGTCAGCTCAATCATTAAATATATGAATATTGCACAGAAACTGTCTCTTGCTTCGTCTCCGTCTGCACAAGGAGCTGACAATACCAAAGAACATCATATAAAATCATTTCATGTTGGGTTCGTTTGTGACCCAATATTTATGATTGATAAGTTCATTTCATTGCATGCCACAGCATATCGTTTTATCACTCCGGCAGTTGAATCAGTGTCACGCTAAAGAACACTGCCCTTTCCCCATGTGACAGGATCCATCAGTCCTCTGAGTAATTCCTGATGGATATTGGCTCTCGATAAGGAACAGGAGCGCAAAAGTCCACACACACACACTCAACAAACGGAAGACACTGTCCCTCCAAAGGGACTGTTGCTGTCAGCCATGTCACATCTGCTGAGGAGTCACTCCAGACAGCAGCCTGCTCAGACTCGGTGAGGAGTCACTCCAGACAGCAGCCTGCTTTGACTTGTTGAGGAGTCACTCCAGACAGCAGCCTGCTCGGACTCGTTGAGGAGTCACTCCAGACAGCAGCCTGCCCTGCTCTGACTCTTTGAGGAGTCACTCCAGACAGCAGCCTGCTCGGACTCGTTGAGGAGTCACTCCAGACAGCAGCCTGCCCTGCTCTGACTCTTTGAGGAGTCACTCCAGACAGCAGCCTGCCCTGCTCTGACTCGGTGAGGAGTCACTCCAGACAGCAGCCTGCCCTGCTCTGACTCGTTGAGGAGTCACTCCTGACCGTGTGAGGTGACTGCAGCCTCCCTGATTTGACTGCGTGCCAACAGCAGAAGACACAGGCAGAACGAGCCGACTAAAACTAGCCAAGGCCAAGCTGGGCACAATACATAACCTTGGAGACAAGGACATGAGGGCTGTGGCAGTCACAGTATTGCAGTCACAGTATCGCAGTCACAGTAATGCAGTCACAGTAATGCAGTCACAGTATTGCAGTCACAGTAATGCAGTCACAGTATTGCTGTCACAGTAGCAGGAATGACTGTACACTTTTGATAACACTATAATTTAATATCCAAGCCAATGTGACACCTATATTGATGAATATGTATAAACCAACTTAAAAGTAGGTCCAGAACATGAATTTCATCATGATCCTTTATACTTTTTTGGGTCCTTACTTAAAAGCACAAACCAGAGTTTATGACGAGGACACAATGTTGTTGCTAAAGGAAATTCTATACAAGCTCTTAATGTTGGAGTCAAATGAAACCATGGCACATCTCCAATGACTTTTAGCCTTATACATTTTTGGCGCCATCTAGTCAATACCTGATATAGAGAAATACCTTCAGTCAATAAGAGCGCCGATATAGATAAAAACATTCAGTCAATCAGAGCGCTGATATGGAGAAATACCTTCAGTGAATCAGAGCGCTGATATGGAGAAATACCTTGCACAATAATTCAGAGTGCTTATTAGTTTTCTCCTACAAATTATTTATAGTTTAAAAGCAACCCCCAGAGTTCCAAAGGAAATTGCATAGAAGCTTACTTATCAGTGCTTCCTAGTTGGACTAATAACTTCAGTTCCACTTTTATCACACTGATATTAACAAAACAGTATAATAAATAATGCATAACTGTTTTTACTTTCAAGAGGGGCAAAATGTTACTCTGCTAACCCCTAGCCAATGTCACAACATTTTTTGAATCAACATTTTTTATTATTTTTTTTATTATTATATATATATATATATATATATATATATATATATTATTATATATGTATTATATTTCTTTAGGAATAGTCAGAGATTAGTAACAAACTAATGCTGATCACCTCATAGCTACATGCTTCTTTCACTGGAAACCAAAATATCCACTGAATAACATTGGATACACATCAAAAACATTTATATGATTATTAAAACTGTGCTTAGTTCCGACATCCACTCTCCAAAAACATGATAATTTATGATCCATTATTATATCAGGTTATTTACAATAAAAAGAGAATGGACTTGTTAGAGTTTAAAACATTGTCAACCTAACTCAAATTAGCAGATGGTTACAGAAATCATAATTACTAGATCATTACTAGATTGCTTGTCTGAAAGAACAACAGACAGGTTCCACATTGTTCACAACAAGAGAGCACAGCTTATAAAACCAATGGTCTGTTAAGTATAAAGACGCCTCCTATAATAAAAAAAACATAAAAAACATAAAAACAGATGTCAAACTGCTGAATAGCAACAATATCAAATGTAAATGTAACGTCTTATTGTAAGGTGAAATACATGCAATAACTTTTTGTAAAGACATACACCTACACTAAGAGTGTATTGGGCCGTAATATGATTAGCTTTCTCAACATTTGGAGACTCGGGATGCGGTTAACCCCTTTTTTCTTCAAAATGGCTTCTGCAAAAAACAACTGTAAAATAAAAACCTTTTACTGGGTTGAGCAACAGTAACTTTAAATATCTTTCAATCATCATTTCTCTTCGAGGAGAGATATGCAAGACGGCATTTCCTTTCTAGAAATATCCAACTGTCCTATATTTATATTTCCTTTAGAAGAAGCTATTGGCTATGATACGCCCCATAGGGGGAGAAAATCAGGAATTACTGTTGTGTTTACGACTCACTGTCCCTATGTTCAAAGCTGCAGTTCTCCATAGACACCAAGGAACATCATCCAAAATGGGCTTTCCCCAATAGGACATGCCCGTTTTCAGGATTTGACGTTCAACCCTGTCACTGCGTGAGGATTGGAGGGGCAAAGGAGCTGTGCATTTTAGGCAGTGTTTTGGTTCTAACTAATTACAGGGCAAACAAATTCCCCATAATGATGAACCGAACATCACCTTTACCAGACACCGTTCATTACTAGATTGCATGGTTGAACACTGTCCGCTGGCAACATCGATATCAGTTGAGTCTGAGTTCATTTGTGCTATAACCTTGTAGGCCTATATGCATCCCAAGGCATGCTATATATTCTGTACCCAAAATCACAGAGAAGAACCATCAAAATGCTTTGGCATTTACAGCCTCTTTCAAGTGAAAACAGATAAGAGTCACTTTCACCACATAAACAGTCTTTGCTCCAGGAGGAAATCGAAAAGTGCTATTTCCTGTGAAAATGAGATCTCCTTCTGCTTCCAAGTCTCTAGCGGAGCATTTCTTCCTCTTATCATACATTTCCATCCTCAGACACCCGACACAGTCAAAGCTCAACAATACAGCAAAAGATTAATATTTTCTATCCCGAAAGCTATAGCTACTGGGGAAAATAGAGAAATAACAAGCTGGCTGGTAAAGGCCAATAAATCCAGCTCTGGCTTCTATTTTGGGTGGAGGCGGGGCAGCCGGGGTTGTGTAAATATAAACAATAACATGAAGAGTATGCGAGGAGTGAGGGTGTGACTCTTTCCCGTCATCCCTATGGTGCCTAAGCATATCATGAGTAATGCGACTGCAGCAGAAGCTGTCAGGGAGTGCGTGTTAAATTTAGCTTGCTGGCTTCCGCGTGCTCACGACTCAGAGCCACCGGGTGGAGGTGTTGAAGATGCGCCGCCAACCGCTGTCATTCCCAGGCAGCCGCCACGGGGGGAAAAGGTACCTCTCTTTTTCCTCCATTCCAAAAAACGACATAAAAAAACAAGCAAAGCTATTTGATTTGCCCCTTTCCGTTAGCATGTGAGGGGGAGAAAACAAGAGGAAAAAGAGAAAGGGGAGCAGCATCAAACCACCCGCCTGTTCATCACCTGCTAATTAGGAGGTAGTCTACCTCGTTCGCGTAATAATCCCACTTCCCTCTGTGATGCGTGCCGGTTTGCGATAACTCCGCTCACAAAGCACTCCAGAAGTAGGTTAGGATTTGAATATTGTTGTCATTAAGAGAAGTTGACAGAGAGATAATGAGCTCTCTTCCTTCTCACTGGTTGTGAGGGACTCTGGCACCGCACAGTGTTCGCTAAACCGTCCCAATTAAGTTGTTGCCGCTCTTCATCTCAATCTTCGAGGGCGTTGAGTGATGGTATTTTAATTAACAATGGTGCGACCAGGAGCTGCTTGACTGAGGGAGTGCACACACTGATAATTTGTAAACTTTATGTGTTAATACACATGCAAACTTAATTCACATCCCACTAAAGTGCACTGAGAAGGACGAGCAACATGACTAAACACTTCTACATGCTTCAGTGTTGTCGGACCCTCTGTGTACAATGGGAAGCTCATGTGAAAGTAGAAATGAAATCTTACAATAAAACGTATTCAGCATTTCAGATCAGTATGAACCAGCTCACCTTTAAACTGAGAAAACCAATGATTTTATTTATGTAATACATTGAGTGGATTTGGAAAGTTTTCAGACCCAATCACTTTTTCCACATTTTCTTACATTCCAGCCATATTGAAAAATAGATTATACTGATGTTTTTCCTGATCAATCTACACACAAAATGCCATAATAACTAATCAAAAACAGGCTTTTAGAAATGTTTTCAAAGTATAAAGAAGTATTTGTTGAAGTGCCTATGGCAGTGATTGCAGCCTTGAGTATGACACTGTGTTGTCTTGGCTGCAAGCTTAGGGTCATTGCCCTGTTGGAAGGTGAATCTTTACCCCAATCTGAGGTCCTGAGTGCTCTGGAGCAGATTTTCACTAAGGATACTTTGATCCTTTCATCTTTCCCTCAGTCCTGATCAGTCTCCCTGTCCCTGGCATTGAAAAACATCCCCACTGCATGTTGCTGCCAGCTCCATGCTTCACCATAGCATTTGAGCCAATGTGTTGAAAGGGTTTCCAGAATTCATCATTTTCTGTTATGCCTCCGGGGGTTGGGTGCACTAATGAGACAGACGGCACTAGTACACATATCCTTAGATATACACAAATCCTTCCAAAGTCATCATTGGCAGTTGTCTTGTCACAGACAATCATCATGACCAAATAACAAATTAGGAGTGTCTAGAACATGTGGATATGATCATTTTGATGAAATGCTGACAAGCTGTGCTATCAACCAAATGCTAAGCTATGGGTCCATGAAAAGTCACACTCATCATGGGGAACTTACAAATACATTTCTTTAAAATAACATATTGGAGCTATACATGTAGTCTTCTATATTCAGTAGAGCCTCTGGAACAATATGGTGGTATTGGTTTTGCTCTAGAGCACAGATCCACTGATCTACAATGATAGGAATAAGCAGAGTGTGCTGTAGGAAAATGGACTATGAAATGAAATATACGTTTTCACAAACAATTAAATTAAGATAAACCGTTCTTTACCCATCTTTTTTATGGAAAATAGGCAAAGCAGTTAATTATCAAACAGAGCTTTGTTTTTTCCCATATTTTATTGAAAATGTTGTACAATCTCCTTTTGTGCACAACAGTAAATACCTTATCATTGTGACATCATATAATTTTTCATTATTTATTTAGGAAAGCAACATAGGTTCTACAAATCAAAATACAATATGATCTGCGTAAAATTGATCTTAAAACAATTGCATACATTAACTTAGCGCTCATGGAATATAATGCCATGGACATCTATGTATTCATGCGCTGAGCACAGGGTACAAAACGTTGACTAATGTGTGCATGGTAGAGCATTGAACCCCTCAAATGCACATCCCTGTATCCTAAAATGCAGCTAACATAGCTATTCCGTCAACCAACAGATCGATTAACCCTAATCACGTGATTGGTGATAAGCTGTGGCTGATTGACAGCTTATAGCGTCTTGAGATGGATGGTCCCACCCCAGTGCTGCGTCTGCAGTGATAGAGGACTCCAGTCCAGCTCTGTTATGGAGCTCCTGCAGTGTTATGACAGCCATTCGTTTTCATTACTTCCTCCGTTTTTGCCCGGTTCGTCGGCCCCTCTCATCACTCTGCTGTACCATGGAAGAAGGGCAGCCAAGGTGGGGACTAAAAGAATAACCACCCCCAAAAAATGTAGAGGTGTGGGGAGATACAGTGGCCTCCAGAAATATTGGCACCCTAGGTAAATGATGGACAAAAACAATCTACCCTTCAATTGTATGAAATGTGTTCAAAGGCAAATTAAATGTAATCAAGAAAGAAATATGTTTTCCTAAAACATGCGAGTCACAATTATTGGCACCCTGTGTTTCGTACTTTTGGCTGGCAGACTGTCATCTCCAGCTCAACCCACATGTTTTCATTGGGATTTAGGTTAGGGGACTTTGATCCTATGGTCAGTCAATAATTTCCATGAGGATTTCGAGCTTTGGACTGTTGTCCTGCTGGAATATTGAACAATGACCCAGTTTCCTGGCAGAGCCAGACAGGTTTGGCAGGCCTTTCTGTCTCCTGGTACACCATGGAATCCATGTTGCCATGTATCCTAGGTGTGGAAGTAAAGCAGTCCACAGCATCACAGGTGAGCACAGATCACCACCACCATACTTCCCTCTGAGTGTTATTTTCTGCATGACCATGGCTGTTTTCACACCACACCCATCTCAGGTGTTTGTTCCCAAAATGCTAAATTTCAGGGGTATTTTCAGGCATATATCTTTCTTTTTATATCCACTGGCTGATTTTTGAAGATCAACAACATTTCTTGTCATTTCATTTGTGTGTTCTCAGACTTTTCTTATGGTGATGGGTGACTAACAGAGTTTAGCTTGTGGGTCACCTTAAATGTAATCCCCAGTTGAACAAGATGTCATTAATGACCAATAAAGAGTTCCCAAAATTCAGATGACAGTTTAAAATGTGAATCTTGAATTGAGTATACATAAATCAATTTATTTCCTTAACATTTTCTAGAATTGTCCATGATTCTGCCACACTGTTTTCCAAATAAATAATTATGTCTCTGGGATTATTATTTGAAAAAATATTTATTAAGTTGAAAATATATTTTATAGCTTTTTGTTCATATTTACCTTGGGTGCCAATAATAATGTGGAGCACGGTATATGTATGCATGTGTACACTGATGAGCCAAATCATTCTGACCATTTACAGGTGAAGCGAATAACAAAGCACATGTCAAGATCAGGGTAGATTAGATGGTAAGAACAGTCAGTTCTCGTAGTCAATGTCAAATTATTATGGCCAGAAGACTGGGTCAGAGCATCTCGGAAACAACAAGGTGTGTGGGGTGCTTCCGGTCAACAGTGGTGAGTACCTAACGACTGTGGTCCGAGGAGGGACAAACCAGCGAGACGGGATGTTAAGCGCCCAAGGATCATCGATGTATGAGGGCAACAAAGGCATTCCGGTCCGGTCCAACCTGAAGTCACAGAAATGTTTAATGAAGGTTACAGGAAGAATGTGACCCAACACACAGTGCGTCGCACCCTGCTGGATGTGGGGCTGCGTAGCCGCAGGCTGGTCAGGGTGGCCCAGGAGGATCCCTGTCCACCATAAATGTGCCTACAATGGACATGCGAGCTTCAGAACTGGACCTTGAAGCAGTGGAAGAAGGTCGCCTGATTCGATGAGTCCGGTTTTCTTTTAAATCCTGTGGACGACCGTGTATGTGTGTGCCGTTTCTTTTGGGAAATGCTGGCACCAGGGTGCACTGTGGGAAGACAACAACACGGTGGAGGAATGTTGATGTTCTGGGCGATGCTCTGCTGGGAAACACTGAGCCCGGGCATTTAGGTGAATGTCAGTTTAACCCTTGCTACCTACCTGAACATCCTTACAGACCAGGTGCACTCCTTCACCTGGTACAACGGTATTCCCTGAAGGCAGTGGCCTCTTTCAGCAGGATAATGCACCCTGCCAAATTGCACACATTGTTCAGAATGTTTTGAGGGACATTGCCCTGAGTTCAAGGTGTTGCCCTGGCTTCCAAATTACCCACATCTCAGTCTGACTGAGCAACTGTGGGATGTGCTGGATCAACAAGTCACCCCACTTCACAACTTACAGGACTTAAAGGACCTGCTGCTAATGTCTTTGTGCCAGGAACCCTCAGGACACCTTCAGGGCTCTTGTTGAGTCTGTGCTTCTGTGGGTCTGTGCTGTTTTGGTGGCAAATATGGGTGGTCCTAATGCTTTGGCTTATCAGTGTATATATCCACATGCACCTGCACACTCTCCCTCTCATCAACTTACCGCCACACACTAAGTCATAACTGCCGTGTGTCCAGTCTGAGCACAGATATGCTAAATATTATGCTAACCACCTCAGGCCGTGTTTGTTGCTTGTTGGAAGTTTGAACTCCTGTTGGGCTAGGAAGGCGAGGACACAGCGGCATGTAGCGAAACAGCTTGGGTAATCTAGGCCTCACATGAAATAATCTAGGTTGTTTTGTGATTTAGACATATATTTTCAAGAGTGCCGGTTTTTACGATTCCCTGGTAAATAGAAATGCCCAAAGGTACTGATTCTTAATTAGATAGCCGCAAGGAAACACAATGTGGCATAGTTCTGGACAGGCATGGAAGTCGCCGTTACATTTTGTGTGAACGTGTAATAACGGTTGAGAACAAGAACAAGATGGACTATTTTCAGCAGCTGTTTTGACTCTGTTTAGAGTCCATCTTCACCTCCCCCTCGTGTGGTTTGGGTCTCCCTGATTCAGAGGTCACCTGAAACCCATTGGGTAGCACACAGAATGATGCTGCACTATTCTACACCTAAAGCAATGCTCAACTTGCCTCTTCCAAATAGCATCACATACTCGAGCTGTCCGCTACGAAGATGTCCGCCTGTCGACTGAGATTAGCCTGATATTTCAACTAATCGACTGGTTAAAATGGAAAATGTCAACTGTTTTTCGTTTCTATACACACCGTATAATGTTTCATTCTAAACCAATGAAAAAACAGCCAGAAATTATTGGACTCTCAGATTCTTTCTACACAATTCAAACATGTGCTTCAACAGCTTCAATGTGACTCCATGCCTCAGTAACCAGGAGAAAGTGGTCTGGCTTCAATCATTCCAAATTAATAGTTTTGTTTAATGTCAATTAGATAAATCTACCTAGAAATATCCCAGAGAGACGCAACTGCCAATTTTAATATCACAGAGTCTATGTGATTGGGTTATCTATTTAATCAGAGGACAGAGTCTATGTGGTTGGGTTATCTAGTTATCAGGTGACAGAGTCTATGTGGTTGGGTTATCTAGTTATCAGAGGACAATCTATGTGGTTGGTTTATCTATTTAACAGAGGACACTCTATGTGGTTGGGTTATATAGTTATCAGGTGACAGAGTCTATGTGGTTGGGTTATCTAGTTATCAGAGGACAGTCTATGTGGTTGGTTTATCTAAGCCTGGGTACAGTAGTGTGTGTGTGTGTGTGTGTGTGTTATACAGAATAAGGTCTGGAATGGGCTGTAACATCGTGGTTTAGTCACAAGTCTTTGTTGGTGACACCAGGGCGATGAGACGGAGGCTATGATTAATCCCGTCTGCTGCTCCCAGCGGCCGTTAATGCTTCAGGATGATCTGCTGAAATGTCAAAGGATATATTGCCTATAGCTACGAAGACAACAACCTCTCACTTCTTCTGTCAATGTATTTCCTTAGTTGCACAGCCACTGACAGACCCTCTTAAGGGTCATGCATATATAGGCCCTTGGTTTGAAACATCTGATCTCAATGCTGTTTTCTTGTCCCAAAAGTAGAATATGTTGTGAACAGAATGGACCAGGTTTGTCAGACTTTGCCCGTTGACAGTCTTAAAATATTGAACTGTTAATCGGAAGACAACAGTTTCTGGGGTATTCTGATTAAGTTATGAAACTCTGGGGCAGAGGGCTACACCCACTGTGGGCATACTCCGGTTCAACCCCATTCCAACAGCCTCGTTACTCTCCCTCCCCGCCCAGAACCCCTGGACTCAGACAGAGACACTTTCCTCCATAAAGGCTCTCAGGCAAAATCAATATCCAGAGACTGGGCCAGCAACAACTGAGCCCAGATCGTCATCCTCTCGGACCTTTCTTATCCCCGCTGCCTGGGCCATCTTCGGAGAAATCAGAGCCGACTGTTATCGCTGTGTGTCATCGGGCCTCGTGCCTTGTCTAGGAAATATCTAGCTTGGGCAGGTGATCCACTGATGGGTCAGCTCCCTGGCCGCTCGGATGAAAAAGGAAATGTGTGAGAAAAGCATCTAGAAGGTAGATATTATTATTATTATTCTTTTAGATATTGTTTAGAATAAAACATACATGGAAATATTTTTCAAAAATGTAAATGGTGCTTTAGCTCTGTCTGCTTCTTTGACGGATAAACAGTGGCTCACACTCATTGGCAACGTCCACAACATAAATCACAATTAATTGGAGGTGGAAAGCGTTGCTGATAAATGCATTGCAAAGGGCAGATGAAGGCAGTGAGTGTGGCACGTTGATGGGGTCGTGAAAAGAGCCAGGTGGAACAAAGTTCTTTATTCATCTCCTCGCATGCAAAACCGATGGAAACGCGATCATTGCTGCTAAATGTTTTTGGTCTTTTAAGATAGTATTGTGGATAAGATTGGCTGAGGCAACTGGAAGTTGAGAAAACACATTCTCCATTTTGAAATGCACTTTGTTAACAAATCTCGTTAAGGTTTAAACAAGCAATGTAATTTTGTCTGATCGGTATGTGAGTTTTCTGTCATATCAGCATCATAGAGATTTTGAGTGTTAAGCTCTGCTAAAGCTGACATTCTCTCTGTTTTCCTCGCTATATCCACTAGCTGCAATAGTGAATCATCACGTCCTCTCAGGGCTGGCTCTCTCAGGCTCGGCAAAGTTCCTGTCTTTTTTGTTTTTCCTCCAACCATGTCTGATTCTTTACATTTAAGCCCAGAAGTCCTTTGCTGGTACTCAGGTGGTGTGGCTGCAGATTGAGCAGCTATACAATCCCAACTGAGTTTGATACTCCCATCTACTGTAACTATCCACCCACGTCCTTGGTCAGGTGGTGTACAATCCCAACTGAGTTTGATACTCCCATCTACTGTAACCATCCACCCACGTCCTTGGTCTGGTGGTGTACAATCCCAACTGAGTTTGATACTCCCATGTACTGTAACTATCCACCCACGTCCTTGCAGTCAGTCTTGGTGGTGTGTCAAGGGTCAGTGTCCACACCACAGGCTCTTAAGGACTGGCGTCACACAAGGCTCAGTTCTAGGCCCTCTCCTCTTTTCTCCATAAACAAATCCCTCAGCTGTAGCTCTGTCCTCTTGTAGGTCCATCCTATCACTGCTCTGCTTCAACTACTTTACCTCATCCCTCGTTCCAGGTGGTGTCAGTGATCTCTGCATGCCTGTGGCAGGGCTCTCTGCTTGGATGTTAGCCGGCCATCTCGGGCTCAACCTGGAAAAGACCCCCCTGGGAAGGTCTGTCTGCTCCAAGACTTCCATCACGGTTGATAATTTCCCAATTTTTCCCTGCACTGACTCCAAAGAACATTGGCGTGACCCTAGTCAACATCCTGTCGTTCTCTGCTTACATCAAAGCAGTGACCAGCTCCTGCAGGTTCATGCTCTAAAACATTTGTAAATAAAACATTTATTTCCTTTTCGAGGTCCCAAGCAACAAAGACATTTGCTGTCAGATCTTAGAAAAAACTGTGAAAGTCCTTAGCATAACCCACAAACCTTATATAGCACATAATATATATATATAGCGTATTTTTTCCATCTTTGGAACATTTTGTCGTTAAAAAATCATGCAGTGAAGCTAATCCATGCTTATGTTACTTCCACTTTAGACTATTGCAATTCTTGTTTCTCTGCTTACCCTGATAAGAAACAAAATACATTTTAATTAGTACCAAATAAGGCTGCTTGAATCTTAAGTAGAATTCAGAAAATGTCTCACATGACTCAATTAGGCACATTACTGCTACCCCAAACCCCAAACCCCAATCCCCTATCCCCTATCCCCTATCCCCTATCCCCTAACCCCAAACCCCAAACCCAAACCCCAATCCCCTATCCCCTATCCCCTCTCCCC
>JACXGJ010007976.1:0-16563 GCA_016801105.1 Esox niger | reverse complement strand
AACCTCCAAGCCTCACAAACAGACCCAGAGGACCAATCCTGCCAGTCATACCCTGATTCAACATTACTCCATAGGCCCCCTACCCTCTATCCCCTAACCACTAACCCCTAACCCCTAACCCCTATCCCCTAACCCCTATCCCCTAACCCCTATCCCTTATCCCCTATCGCCTACCCCCTATCCCCTAACACCTATCCCCTAACCCCTATCCCCTATCTCCTATTCCCTATCCCTTGTCCCCTGTCCCCTATCCCCTATCCCCTATTCCCTGTCCCCTGTCCCCTGTCCCCTATCTCCTATTCCCTATTCCCTATCCTTTGTCCCCTGTCCCCTGTCCCCTATTCCCTATTCCCTGTCCCCTGTCCCCTGTCCCCTATCCCCTACCCCCTATCCCCTATTCCCTATCCCCTGTCCCCTAACCACCTACCCCATTAGCCTCTATGCAGTGGCTGTCTGTTTACGTAAAGGATGATTTTTATCGTCTGTATGTTCTCATACATTCAGATTTTATTTATCTGAATGTTAACTTACAAAGCATATCATAGACCTGCTACCACTCACCTCTCTGAATTGGCTGCGACGTATATACCTTTACATACGCTACAGTCACAAGGGGCAAGGCTGAGCCTAGAATTCTCTCTCCCAAAGAGCTCCACCACTGTGGAATGATCTGCCAAAAAATGTCACACAGACTCAGTCTCAACCTGTGTTTACTGAAGACTGATCTGTTCAGTAGGGTCTATGATTAAGTGTCATTTTGCCCAGGGGTGTGAAGGTTAAAATCAAGGCACTGGATTTAAAAACTATCCTTACTCTTTCTGAGAGGCTGGACTGCAAGGTGCAAAAAAAGCCTGCAGAGTAAAAGATGTGTCATGGACAGATCAGATGAACATCTTGTTACCAGAGTAACAAGAGGAAAGTGTCGAGAACAAAAAACTTCCTGATCTGTGAAATAAGGTGGAGGTGTTTTGGGCCTGTATGCCTGACACTGGAACAGGCTCACAGTTCCTTGATGATGTCAACCCTGAAATGCTAGTAAACCTATTGGATGGCTCTTCATCAAGCCGCAGGAATAGGATATCAATCATGGAGATTTTCATTGCCAAAAATGGAGCCGTCTAAAATGGTCCAATTGAGTTTGCCTTTCACATTCTGCAATGAAAAGCCCCTCAAAAAACATGACAGCTGATATATTTCTGTCCAAGCAACACCATGGAAGATCTGCACTGCCTAGTGATGGTTACAGGTCGCAGACTTTAGGTAATCCTTAAATTAGGCAAGGTTTTTGTGACCAAGTATTAGATGTGACTAGATTATTGTTTAATCAAGCAAGCCTTTGGTTCGTGGCACTGGGTTATTAACCACTAAGTCACATGTGTTTGCCTCACCTGGCTATGTTTAGGTGAATGTATTTACTGTAGGTCATTCATGATAAAACCCTCTGCTAAAATATGACTGAAATGTGTATGTAATTATCAAAACTAATCTCACTGCGGGGAAATAATTTCTGGTAATCCATCATTTGTCTTGAGGATTTCCATTAATTAAAATGCCATACATTGATAGAGCTATAGAGAAATACTGAGGTAATAAGAAACATGCCAAAACAGGCTGACAGCTCATGACAATCAACTGTGAAGTTTGTATGTGATTTCAAGCACCTGCCGTGTCTGTCTGTGAGAGCAAAAACCGCTAAGGATGTTGTCTATTCATGAGGCTCTTTTCCCCGTGTCTCGACAACAAAGCTCTGCACACAAAAAAACGAAACGAATCCACAGTAGCTGCCAAACCACCGAAGGAAAGATGGAGGGAAGTGTTTTGGCATAGCTTCTTGGGTCTATGCTGACTCTATGGATGACTTAAACGGATGTAGCCCTGTTTCTTCTGGTTTTTTATTGTGTGTGTATACACAGAGCCGATTCTGCCCTCCCACTCTCCTCTGAGCCATGGTCCATTAGGCAGTCCGTCCTCAGTCAGCAATGACATTTGCTGAAACGCCCAGTGGAGTGTTCCGTCTTGAAAGGATGTCCAATGCTTTGACCCAGAACCACTCTTTCGTCGCCTGTCTTCCATCAAACTCCCTCTGTGTGAGGCTACTGGTGTGCAGTGCTGGCTCTCTGAGTACGACCTGCATATTTAACGATGACCCTTCTGGACTGCTGTCCCTAAATCCAGGGCATTATTTCAATACATCAAAGGCCCCTGATTGTCCAAGACCGTTCACAACTCAGTATTTAGTAATACAGCTTGACCAACCGTGAATAGGGGAGCGAAACCCGTCTCGATCCTTCGAAAACGTATTCACAGATGGGTTTTCGTGAGTCGCGAAACAGTTTGAAACGCCAATGAAGATGAGCCGGCTCCCCCCAGCGGGACCATCTGCCCTGCGCCACCGTGTCAACTCCATAAATAACGAGTGTCCAGAGCTGCTGTAAAGCAGTGGGGGGGGGGGGGGGGCAGTGATCCTGAAGTGGACATCCTTCACACTCTATGAGACAGGCTCAGCCTTCGCTGTCCATCCATCCCTCCATTAGAAAGTCTGGCGTCTACAGTGCTGCTCATCCCTGTCCGCGGGCAGCCGCCGTGAAACACCCACCCACCTGTTCTACTGGTCCAGGAGGTTGAGGAGGACCGTCAGTGGTGCTGGAGGGGTTGAGACACTGACGACGGCAGAGTGGCCCCGACGGGGGAGGGAGGGGTGCGTTAGGGGTGCGGTCGGTGTTCGGTACATGTGTCGGGGGGGAATGTTGTAAGGTTGGCGTCGATCAGATCCAGCATTACCAGACTGAACCCACGCCAACCCTCTCCGTCTCAAGGTGGAGAGTATGTGTTCCTGGACTATCTCTCTGTGCCGCTCCAAGAACTTTGCATCGCCACGGCACATCGCACATTATGTTTTCAGATTACTCATCCGTCTTGCACCTTCTCTCCTGACGGCTGGTAAATGGGTGGATGGTTGGCATTTGATGGTTAAGTGAGGGGGTAATGGACATGTGATGGTGAAACACCCTTCAGGAGGAGGTCCGCTGTCACAGGAACAGCCACATAAACAAGTTTGGTGGGGGGCGGTGTTATAGTGACTAATGAAACCATGTGTGGGCCGTTGGGAGAGATGATTCTCAAACAGAACCAAATGTTCCTGTTCGTCCTCACACTGACTCTCATTCATTGACTGTCGTTCTAGTCCAAAGGACCTTGTCTGCACTGGGATTAATGTGCTGGGTGGGTTTATTGATTCAACAGGTCAGTTGATTTGTCCAGGATTGCGATGGGGAGGAAAGTCTACTCTCACAATCTAACGAATCAAACAAGGTTTGGGGGGTATTTGGGACCGCAGGTTCCTGTGTGTGTCACTGTGCGTCTGGGTGTGTGAAATCAATAGAATAAATAAATGAATATAAATAAATGAATGAGGGGGGGCATCTGGGATCACGGATGTGTGACGCAGAGGAAACCAGTGGTCTTTGGTGACTCGTCTTTCACTATTCACTGTTTCACAAACTCCATTTATAGCATCCATGCACGTGTCGGACGGGAGGTTATCGGAGGAACAGAGAGCAGCTTCCAACGGTAGAATAACAAGTACTGAATGAAAGTGCAGTGAGTGTAAATTACAGTAATTCTGAAGCATTCCAATATCCAGATGGCGATATGATCAAAAGAGTAACTTTCAACATGCCACACAACATTGGATCACATTGGTTTCTCAGCCTTTTCCAATTACATTAGAAGAGAGATTGGAGTCGTGGAACACCAATGTATCAATCAGAGGTTCCGCGACAGTGACCCGGGCTTCACATCCATTACATTCAAATCCATAACTATTGCTCTGCCCCTACGCCGGCCCGGAGAAATTCATTCATTGGGCAACGATTTTCCCTGGGTTTCGATCAAAGGAATAACAACCGCTTGGCAAAAAAGGAACCTAATATACTGCACACTGGATAAGAAATGACCATGTGTAGATAGAGTGCCTTACACGACAGTTCCCCAAAGCCAGAGGTGGATGGAGTGCCACTTGGAGAAATGTTAGTGTGAAGATTTATTGAAGATGTGATTAATGTAATGCACCATTGCAGGGCCGATTTGCTGCTTTAGATCAGCAGTGTGTTTGGCGGGGAATGTCTGAGCGGGTCCATTGACCATGCACACTTGTCGGCCCGCGTTTGTCAAAGGGCCGCACTCACTGCGAGCCAAGTGTCCCTCCCACGCTCAACTGGTGGAGGATTGTGGCCGCTTGGCGTACTCTCACATACTGTACATGAAACAAGAGCCATCCACCCCCCCCAGTGGGTTTCATCCATCATCATTACAAAGCAGAGAATATTAAATAGATGCCTTTGTGTCCCGGAGCTCAATTTCTTGTTTCACTTTGAGCCGGGGATGTGAGCTCTAACCAAACTGGGTCTGTTGGAGCATCTGGCAGACGAGGGACTGAGTGAACACGGCATGAGCTGACTAAGAGGGAAGCAAAGTACTCAGATCATATTGAAGAGGACAGGCGAGAACAACAGACTACTACTGAATCCGCTGGAAGTCACACAGCGGAGCGACCTGGAAGAACACCCACTTTCATGTAGTACTTCCCTGAATGGAATATCTGCAACTGTACGACGTAACACGGTCTGACATGCAAAAACTCAAGATGCAGCCCAAGCGTGGACGTCTCCTTCTCTGTTTGTTAAGAATGTTTAGGAACTTTCCCAGAGCAGTGGTAAAAACATATCCCCTAACAGGGGCAAGCATGCAGAGGAAGAATGAGATTTGTTTCCGCCACGTCTTCTTCGTCTCCCAGATAATTAGAAGTGGTGGAAAGATCTGGTATTGGATCATCGTCGGCGTGTCCTTTGATGCATACTGTGTTTACCGGCTAGAAGAAAACAAGTTATCTGTCCGTTGCTGATAAAGCGAGTGATTTGTAGTCCACTTTGTGGTCCATTTGGTGTATTTTCTCAGTGTTTCAGGTCTGCTCTCTTCCTTCACCCCAATTCCTCCCTCCCCCAACCCTGATTAATGCTGATGCTTGCCTAAGTGCTGTAGTTAAGATGAAGAAGGGCTAGTGATAATGGCTTTCCGCCTGGCTTGGTGGTACGCTCCGTCTGGAGCTGAGACAGATGTCAGGGGAGGGTGGGAGGGAGGGAGGGAGGGTGGTTTGGGAGGGAGGGAGGGTGGGAGGAAGAGAGGGAGGGAGCAATAGATTGAGGAAAGAGGCAGAGCAGAAACTAAAGTATCTGTCTTTTACTCGAAATCTGCAGTCTTAAGTGTTGTAGTTCTCCTTTTGTCCAGAATCTTTTGTTGGTGAGAAAAGTGCCACCATTTGGGTGTGAAAAGGTTTCAGGTAGACTGAACCAGGACGTTTTTGGGAATGATGTCGTTGGCCCCCATGCCCATAAGGGGGCCTACAGGGAGCGACGTGTTAAGTTTGATTCACATTGTTGTAAACATTTTTGCCTCAACTTACATGAAGGCATAACGTTTGGGCAGCTTGCAAGCCAAACACAAGGGAGGAATTTCATGTTGTGTTTTACATTTTCCTTGTTTACAGTCACCATTTAGAAAGTTTTGTTTAATATTTTTTCTTAATTTAGCTTCAAATGTTGATAGACAATGTTGAAAAACTATTTCTGTAAATGGGGGGCCAGTGGAATTTAAACGTTAAACTGGGATCTGGGACGTGAGGGGCCAGTTGAATTTAAGCGTTAAACGTGTATCTGGGACGTGAGGGGCCAGTTGAATATAAACGTTAAACTGGAATCTGGGACGTGAGGGCCCAGTTGAATATAAACGTTAAACTGGGATCTGGGACGTGAAGGGCCAGTTGAATATAAACGTTAAACTGCTGGCCAGTGGAAGTAGAGGAGCTCATTCTCATCATACATACAGGAGCTCAGCTCAGTTCAATGGGAAAAAGGTAGCTATTTTGTAGAAAACAAATTTAAACATCAGCTTAAAACATCCCCTGCAGATGGCCTCTGGTCATTTATGTAAGTAGAACAGCAAGACATGGTAATTGGCAATGCTCAGCTTTCCAAAGTGCAACCAGCAGGAAAATCTTTCTCAAAACATTCCTCACATGCTTTTGATGCAAAAGCTAACATTATTGATAATATGAATAGGATTGTCTTTGTTTGATGGACACTGGAAGAAAGTTTAAACTAGTAGAACAAGAGATTAGATGAGAGAAGATGCTGGATAGTAGTGTAAGAAGAGTTAGTAAAATAAAGCCTTAATTAGTTTAGCATTTTTGTCACAGATACCAAATAAACAAAGGTAGGGGAGTAGAAAACCATTCTTGCCCGACAGGCAAGTTTATGGTGAGCATCCTTCCTTTCAGGTCCTTTCAACATGGTGCTGTGGTTTGTCATAAACCTATAGTTTCATAATCTGTCTGAAGGCTGGTTTCAGAAGTACTGCCGATGAAGAAGTCAGATGGGGTTCTGGACTGGTGTGGTTACAGTTGCCTGGCTGATGGGGCGTAATGCTAAATTCTCTAAAGCAATGCTAGAGGCCCTTATGGTAGAGAAATGTGTTCAGTTTTAAGATTGCTTAGAGGATCTTTTTAGAGGCTACACTTAATTATGTCAAGCTCCACCAACTCACACATTAATGATATTCCAGTATTACGGTCATGTGAGATTACCAATGCACAAAATGAAAGCAGTCAGAATGTTACACCAGAAATGTTAGATCATTTCCACAGTGGAAAGGTGCCCAATTAATTATTACTGCTCTACCATCATTATTTATACAATAACCACTGCTCTGATGAATTATGATCATGATTTTCAATTTTCTTTGAAAGAGAAAAGCAATCGAGCAAGCAGGTGCGAACAGCAAGAGAGGAAACATTTTAATTGAAAGATGAAAGTTCACAAACAACTGTGTTTGGAATGTTTATTTGCAGTCAACCTCAGTGAGAAGGACAGCTTTGATCAACCAGCCCAAAAATCTAAGAGTTTTAGACCCAAGCAGGTGTTCCTCTTCGTGCTTTAGAACAGCAATGTGGGAGGAAAAGACGTGACAGTTTGCAGCTCATAAGTTTTATTGCAAATAAATAATTAAAGATATTTGAGACAATAGAGGACTCTGGGAATTGTTACACTCATTTCCAGCTATACCGGCTTTCCCAAATGTCGGTGTTTCCCTCTCTGGAGACTTTCCAACTTAAATCATGTCAATTCCCATCAAAGTAAAACAATCTCATATGGTATCTTGCCAAATCCCCCCCACCCATGTCCAGATTGTCATATCAGATGCTGAAAAATCACACCACTCTGAAATGTCTCAGTACCCTGCACATGTGGAACGTAGAGATTGTTGGCAATCTCCGCGCAATGTTGTTGCTCAGGGTAGCAGAGTGCGGAATCCATCAGCGCTGCCTAAAAGGCCATGCCATTGGCGATGTTGCTAGGAGATGAAGATTTGGACAAGTGTGTCGATATCTCCTAATTAAGCTGAATGGCTCTGATCATTGTGCCGTTCACTGGGTCTTAAAGGCTGCTTCTGCCTTGTTTATATAAATGTTTTGTTACTTTGCACCTATTGCTTTTCTCCTATTATGGGCGATTTGTGGGGTTACAAGGTAGAGATCAGACACCATCAACAATATGAGACCCAGTCCAAGAAGTGGTCAATGAAATCGACCAGGCTTCATTATTCAACGTCAACCTGGGCTGTCATTACTTTCACCACAAATGATGGCTGTGTCACTGAAAGCACTTGAGTATTGGACTGTTTTGTCACTGAGCTCTTTACCTTGAGTCAAAACACACTGGGGTTTCCGTTTGAAGAACTGAAAAAGTCAAGTCACTGCATACTCTTGGGCGAAAAGGCGCAATGAAGAAGCCTTCAGGGGTGGAGTCACTGGAGAAAGATAAAGGAGATTGACAGGCTGAAATATTTAGGCTGAGGGATTGGATAAATGACTCCTTCCTCCAGGCATCCATTCGCCACTTAGTCTGCAAATTAGGAGGTGAACCAATCGCTTCTCACGCAAATACACATGCACTGCTGTGACCATGGAGATGGTTTTTTTAAGGCAACTTAAGCAAATAGAAATACAGAAAGATTCACATAACGTGAAAACAATCAGTACAGGTGTATTTCACAACATTTGAATATTGTGGAAACGTTTTTTTATTCACATTTTCATATGTTCTAGATCTATATACAAAGTGAAACATTTCAAGCCTTTTTTGTTTAAATCTTGATGATTGTGGCTTACAACTCGACATATTAGAGTAAAACATTTACAATACAGAAATGTGGACCTAAGAAGAGATCTAATCAGCTAATTAACTCCCTGAGCCTTCAATCTCTCAGTCTGGTTCAATACACACAACCACAATCTTGGGGAAGACTGCTGATTGGACAGATGTCCAGAAGACACTCATTGACACCTTGCATGAGGCGGGTAACCCACAGAAGGTCATTGCTGAAAGGGCTGGCTGTTTGCAGAGTGCTGTATCAAAGCATATTCATGGAAAGTTGACTGGAAGGGAAAAGTGTGCTGGGAAAAGGTGCACAAGCAACAGGGACGACCGCAGCCTTGAGAGGATTGTCAAGCAAAGCTGATTCAAGAACTTGTGGGAGCTTCAGTGCAATCAAGAGCCACCAGGCACAGATGCGTCCAGGAAATGGGCTACAAGTGTCACAACCCTAGTGTCAAGCTACTCCTGAGCCAGAGACAACACCAGAAGAGGCTTATCTGGGTGAAGGAGAAAAAGAACTGGACCGTTGCTCAGTGGTCCAAAGTCCTCTCTTTTGCATTTAATTTGGATATCAAGGTCTCAGGGTCTGGAGGAAGAGGCACAGAACCCAAAATGCTTAAGGTCCAGTGTGAAGTTTTAATGCAGCCATTTACCAGGAGATTTTAGAGCAGTTCATGCTTCTATCTGCTGACAAGCTTTATGGAGAGGCTGATCTCCTTTTTCTGCAGGACTTGACACCTGCCCAAGACCAGTGGTAACTGGTTTGCAGCCCATGAAATTGTTCTGCTTCATTGGCCAGCCAACACACCTGACCTGAACCCCAAAGATTATCTATGGGGGATTGTCAAGTGGAAAATGACACCCCAGACCCAACAACACAGACGATCTGAAGGCCACTATCAAAGTAACCTGAGCTTCCATAACACCTCAGCAGTGCCACAGGCCTCCATGCCACGTCATACTGATGCAGCAAAAGGAGCCCAAGTATTAAGTGCATATATTAACATACTTGGGGAACCTTTGCAGCTGTTTTGAGTTTATTAGCTGCTTAGAGCTCTTCTCAAGTCGGCATTTCTCAATAATAAAAATGTTTTCTAATATTTTGTGGTACTGGATTTTTGATTTGCATGAGCTGTAAGCCTTAACCATCAAGATTGGAGCAAAAAAGTCCTGAAATCTTTCACTTCATGTGTAATGAATCTAGAATATTTTATTTTATTTTTGTATTATTATTTTATTCACTTTTTAAAAATGCACCTGTATTTTGTACCTAGGTAAGAGTAACAGGCACACAATATTATGATAATTCTTAAGTAAGATTAAAATACCAGTTTAATTTAACATCTATATGATTGGCAGTTTTACCATAAATCTTAACGTGGAACCAATCTGGCTGCCTCATTTGACTGAGAAATTATCAAAATTGAGAATCCATATAAATGTTCTATAATGTTATTTGTCAGAAGGATATTTCATTCAGACACAAGTTTGGACACAAAGTTTGTGTGTAAAACTGGGGTTCTGCTGCTAACACTGGAACATGCACAGGATGAATACACAGCTGTCACCTCTTTAGGGGTCTACATTTTGAAAGATAGCTCAGAAAACCAGGTGTTTTAATCAACATATTCTCATTTCAATTATGACCGTACACTGGTTGACGTTAGCACATGTGTTTATATGCCTACTGCTATACTCCTGGATAACCTGAACATTCACCAACAATCTCGCCGACAGTCTCAAACACACGTGCATGTGCATGCACCCACGTGCACACTTATTTGCCCGCCCAGCTGGTAGAATAACAATGATTAATGGTGACTGGCATTATCTGGGATCTACCTGCAACCAAGTCCTGGAGACTGAAGAACAAATTGACTGCTTCCAGACATGGGGCTACTGAACTGGAAGATGAGAACGCTGTCTTGGACACGGGCCTGCAGAACGAGGGAGTGCAGTGAACGGGGGGGGTATCGTTTCAAATCAGCAAAATGAAGTGGCAGTTCATCCTTGCCTTGACTATAAAAAGGAAAAGCCAGGCTTCCTCCCATATTTGCCGGTTCCATTCGTTGCCTAGACCAGCTAGCGGAGACGCCTGTTAAACACCCGTATTTCAGTTGAAAATCCACCACCGCCACTCCTGGCGACACGGTCTGTGATGCACCAACGCTCTTCTAACATCATTACAGCAGGTGGGGGCTCAAAATGTGGGCTGTCATTGTACACATTGATCAGTTCATGCAATTACTCTTTCGTTCTCAGGACTTCATAAAACCCAAGTATATTTTTTTCACATGAAAACTATTGGAACTAGAAACAAATAACAAGCTTTCCGAATTTCATTGAAAGGCAGTACTCCAAATGTACCATGCTATATACATGACACAGACTTGTTTAACCATGCTACACACATGATATATAACTTCGCTTAACCCATGCAATATCCACACCATAACCCTGCTTTAACTATGCTATACCCATAACCTTGTTTTAACCATGCTATACTCATGATATAACCCTGTGTTTATCATGCTATATCCATGACATAACCATGTTTTAGCCATGCTAGACCCACAATGTAACCTTCCCTAAACCTATACTGTCCACAGATTTTTCATCTGTGCCGACCGAGCCAAAGTCCAAAGTAAGAATTAGTCCTTCGGTGTAGCAGCTCATTCGGTGTGAGACACACTGCCTACAGCAGCCTCTTCTCCTGGGCATCACTCTGTTTGCTGCAATATCACAGGAGGAGGACAACTGGAAGGGCAGTTATCTCAGTCGTTTAGCATTAGGAACTGATCAGCTGCCCGGATTTCCAGCCTCTTCCCTTCTGTCATCTGGCTAAGAAGTCTATTACCATTCTGGGAGAGGAATAGCAATGGAACACGAACATTGCTGTGCACCTATGAAATGTAGGTGTGTTGGTGTGTTTGAGCCACATCGTCAGGGCGACTGCTGCTAACAGTTCTATTCTTGTCATGTGGAGGTGAACCTGACAGAACAGTGCGTTGCATGCAACACGGCACGTTCTGCTCCCTGAGGTAATTCAGATGTAAATATGTTTCAGAGAGTTTGGATTCGGGGTGGATCTAACGTGTGGCAATTTATTTGATTAGAAATAAACACCTCTTTATTAGTGAAATTGTAGGTAGTGGGTGTGGGGAATTGAGTAGGTCAGTTTACTCATACTGTGTCCACTTATATCCACTGCCTTTGGAAAAGCACTTTCTTCACATTATGTTGTGTTGTAAACTTAACTTGTTCAAAAATATATGTTACATCCATCCATAATTACAAAGCGAAAACAAGTTTTTTGAAATTGGCGGCAGTTTTTTCAATTAAAAAGTCCTCTACATAATTATTCAGACCTTTCACTCAGTACTTTGGCAGTGATTACAGCTTCTAGTTTTCTTAGATGCCTTTATCAGCTCCCCGCACCTGATTTCTCACAGTCGTCCTTGTGGATCCTCTCAAGCTCTGCCAGACTTCATGGGAAGCGTGGGTGAAGTGCGATCTTCCAGTCTCCCCACACATGTCAAATGGGGTTCCATGTCCATGCTGTGACAGGACCACACAAGAACATTCAAAGCAACCAATGGTTCTACTGGGTCTATCAGGAGCTTGTAGCTCGATCTGTACAACAATGAGGCTTTGGAAAACGAAACATAACAGGACTTATTTTTCAGATCTCTCTCGTCCTCAAACCCACACTGTGATGTTCTAGCATGTTGGGCACAAATAATTTTCTGTGCTCCTCCTGGTCAATTATGGGTGAAACCATGTCTCTCAGGCCATGTCTTCACTCCCAGGTGAATTACCCCTTTAACAATTCACTGCTACAGTTGAAATGGCAACACTTGAACCATTAAAACATTTATATTTTAAGAACCCCTAAAGGATCGTTCAGGAACCGTTTATTTTGTACAGTAGGTGTACGAATCAAAGTCCTGATAGGCATTCCTTTAGGAGTTACATAGATGGCAAAATGGATGACTGTGATATTGGACAACACATCAACCACACAGGCATTACATCAGTAGTAAGAGGAAAGTGTCCAATTATAGTGTGAAATGATAGTCATTTTAAAATAACAATAACCAACATGCATGTCAAAGGTTATTTTTATTGAGTAGGTATGATAAACCGGAACATTATGCATATCGAATATATTATTTAAATCTTTCATTGGCATGTGAAGAATAAAACGGTGTGAAGTTTCATTACTGTGATTTTATCAGCAATCATCCCTCGACGTGTACAGGCATTGTTAGAAAGGTCTCCGGGGTTTCGTTTTAACACACCCATCCTACTAAACTCCACCACAAATAACAAGCGCACATTTACAGGAGCCTATCTTAACACTTATCCGGGAATACTTATTTCCGCCGTGCGAAAATGTGTTCAATTGTCCTTCCGACTCGTGATATGCTTTAGAGATCTAATCTGGAGAATAATGCGGGAATTTGTACGGCTGTCTGTGACAGTGGCGCCACAATGAGTTTGACAGAGAGCTTGGCTATTTGGTGGCCACAAGAGAGGATTAAATGTAATTCACCACTCGTCTCCGTATTGCTCCCCATCTGCATACATCTATTCTGGCACTCGTCCCTATTCAGCAGCACCGACAGGGCTTTGCCTTGCACACACACAACCTGATAGCCTCTTTGCCCCGCGGATGGAGTAGCGAGCCGCGCTGTTATTATTCTATTATTCCATCAAATCGAACGGCACTGAGCTTCATTTCCCAGAGCGTCTGATGTGCGGGAACAAAATGTGTCTGTCTGGAGGAATAGCGTCGGATCAGAAGGCTCTCATTGCGGTGTCGTAAAGAGTTCCATCACTCCTCAGAGGCAATATGGTCACCGGTGTGGAGATATTGCTTCTTGTTAATAATAATCTATTTATTCTGTCCTTTTGGGGAAAAGTGTCTTGTATTTCATCTCGCAACGCAACGGCACAGTTTCCACAAATGTGCTCGTTACACTGCATTCAATATTTTTCAATCACGAGCAGAATTACAGCAAACAGCAAAACCCACATGTAAACACAGTTAGGGCAGTTTTGTGTGTAAGATCTGTAGACGGTATTGGTAGACGGGCTGAGGGTAAGAGGTGGTCAACTCGGGAAGTCAGACAAAGACGCGTCAGTTCGTTTCCTTATCATTATAGATAAAGTGTCATGTGACATGCTTTCAACAGAAGGGCGTTGGAGTGGGTTTTTCCTATTGGGGGGACACATTTAAAATGTTTGCAAAATGTTATTATTGTGGAGGTGGGAAACCAATTTATCTACTTCTAACATGGGGGCACATGTCTCCCCTGTCCCCCTGCTCCTACACCCTTGTTTAATCATTTACATTTAAGTTATTTATCTGAGGAATGAAAAATCACCATCATGGTTTAAGAGACAGTCTGGACTTCGGAGATTAATAAAGTGTTTTTTAAACCCTATTTTGGAATGGTTATGAATGGTCATGCATGCTCATGAATGGTCATGCATGCTCATGAATGGTCATGCATGGTCATGAATTGTGATGCATGCTCATTAATCGTCATGGTCATGCAATTTGTGGTTTATATTTCCAAACCCTACAAGTAATATCACTGTCATACCCGAGTTAGCCGTGACATTCCAAGTTTAAAGGTGAGATATGAGGTCCAAATCGGCACGTGAAATACACAACACTGTACCTCATTTTCTGGGACCCTTAATAGTACACCTTTCAGAACGATTAGCCAAAAATCGAGGACTGCATCCTTCAGGATTGAAACAACAAATGTTCCCCTTTGCAGGCTTGATCTGACTTGATCTAGCGAACTCTGTTAGTCCTTTCTATTCAAATGTCATCACGAAGACAGTGGCATAAAGTCATTATTGCCTTCTAAATATTACAGTCCATCCATCTACATACAACACTTCATACGCCTTATAACCCATTCATGACAATAATCTACGTAAAGCCGTCTCTCTGAGCAGTTCTTTGAACCTTCATTGACCTTCACCTCTGCACCTTACCTAAGAAGCAAACAGCCCAGTGGTTGGAGCGTTAAGGGGGTGAAACGTTACTGGATTAAACCCTCAAACCAACAAAGCAAAAATGGCCATATTTTCCCCTCAGCAAACTCAACTCCTATTTCCACTGTATGTCTCTCCGGATTACAGCTTCTGCTAAATGGCTACAGAGTCAAATGTTGATCAGGAAAAGGTGACACGTGTACAGATCATGAGAACTCCCAGATTCAGAACCCCTCCCTGTTGTCAGATTGTCCCTAACAGCCTTGTGTCTGTGGTCAGCCTGAGGCCGGGAGTCCCCCAGTCACCCGTACCTCATTACCAGATCCCAATGAAGTTAGACTACAGTATGTAAAATGTCAGAGTGTGACCGTGTTGTTGGGCAACAGTTCCCCGCCAGGGGTTCTGTGATCATCGCCATGGCAGCGCCTCTGTATCCAGGCTTCCATTCGGTGAACTCCACAGTCTCCAGACAGACCGCCGGTTGGTTTAGTTTGTCTTATGCCGCTGGTCAGGCACGAAATGGCGACCGAGGGGATGATTACAATGGTGGACACAGACAGTCACCTGAACTCTGGCTCCACTCCTGTTGACAGGACTTTTGTGCCCATTAAGGCTGTCAGATTCCATTTGAGTGGTGGAGATGTATGTGCTTTGACAGCTTTTTGACAGCTCAGACAGGGGTTTGAAAGCCAAGCCCAACAATAGAAGCCATTTATTGTGGAACCACTTATGTATTAAAATGGACCTACTTACTTTCTACTTAAGTAGATGTATAATACATAATTGGAAATAGCATTTTCTTGAGATTGACTTATTTGAAATATAAGTCTGAAATACATTTGGAGTATGTGTTAACTCAACTAAAAAGATATTTCCTATCATGTATTATATGTATACTAAAGTAGGAAATACATGGCACCATTACATGGCACCATTTTAACACATCGAATAACCTTTGTTGCTGTTTAAATACTACATACATTTAATTTTAATACTATTTAGTATACTAAAGTACAATATAAGGGGTTCCAAAATAGTACACTAAGTATTCTGCTTTTGTGGCTTATGAGTTTCTGCAGGTGTGTGTGCATGTGCCTTGGTGTGTATAAACGTGTGTACAAGGAGCAGAGGTGTGTGTGTGTGTTTGCATTACTGAGGTAAAACGGGTGGCGAGACCCAGGCATGGAACAGACAGAAAAAGAATAACGTTGTCATGGATGAAGCATGAATGCTCTCGCTCACCTCAGACAATGACAGGTTTTCCTGCTTCTTCTCAGACAATTTTCCTTGAAGCCTCTTCTCATGGTCCTGGAATACTACTTAGCAAACAGGCAGTCAATGAACACACTTGAGATTGTAAGAGAACTCTGAAATGTCATTTGTTTGTTTGCTGGGTGGTGGACGAAACCTTCACTACACCAAAGTAACCACTTCTCCAATGGGGCACGAAGATCACACCATTACAGCATCTACAGTATATTAGCACTGGAATACACTGTATAGACTTCAAAAGGACACTTTTAGTACGGAGACTCCTTTCTCCAGATGAAACAAACTAACATACAAAGCTGGAGAACCACTTCAGCTGTGACCATCGGGACTCATCCATCCCATTGATCCCCGACTCTGCCCGGTCAACTGCAACACCATCAAAATCAGTGTACTTAAACCGCTGTCTTCACCACGGTTGGGCCGTGCTGAAGAACCTGCACACACTCTGAAGACGCTCTCATCCCGAGCGACAAACCTCTGGTTAACGCATACATCTCTTTTACGTGGGTGGAGCCAGGCTGACAACCCCGGTGTCGCCGGCACCGGCTCTACCGGATGAGCTACAGGAGACCACACCGACACGTTTAGGCTGTATCACGGTTCCTTGGACAACAAACAATTTCCCCCCAGCCTCTGCCTAGCTAATGCAACGCAATAAAACCCATCCATTAAGGAATATCACCACCTTCCTGCTCCGCTGCTAGGTGGGAATGCCACGGCTGCAAACCATTCCTTTAACTGCAAAGACATGCTTGAATTATTCATGAGGAAAACCGGGGAAGGTACGTTTTTTATCACGGCAGTAAAGACAAAAAGAGAGGACATCAAAAACTAAAAAGTCTTTGTCTAGCGGGCGCATTGACACTCAGTTTGTAATGTGTTACCGTGTGAATGACACCTGGAGTGTGTTAAGGCAGGGATGTGCCTGGCTATTACTCTGTGACGTTAAGGCAGGGATGTGTCTGTTTATTACTCTGTGACGTTAAGGCAGGGATGTGTCTGGCTATTACTCTGTGACGTTAAGGCAGGGATGTGTCTGGCTCTTCCTCTGTGACGTTAAGGCAGG